>MCJB01034087.1:34858-97788 GCA_002018475.1 Nicotiana obtusifolia | reverse complement strand
ATATATTGAGTATAGTGTATATTGCATAATAAACTATACAATACACTTAGTATATGAAATACACTTAGTATATATAATACACTTAGTATTCATGCTTATACATGTATTCATGTTCTTATATATGTATAGTTTTATATATATATAAATATATATATATATATAATGTATTGTACATATATAAATAAAACTGCATAATATATTTATATAAATAAATATATATAACTATATATATATATATATATTAGTAATATATTTATACACTTTGGTAAAATATTAACAAGAAAGCGACCAACTTTGGTCGCTAACATATATACCTTTCTATTAGCGACCAAAGTTGGTCCCCAAATGAAAATCTGATTTATTTTAATTTTCCAGATAAGCGACCAACTTTGGTCGCTTATGGCACCATAAAATTTCCTCCGAGAAGCGCCCAAAGTTGGTCGCTAAACGAAATTCTGATTTAATTTAATATTCATGGAAGCGACCAACTTTGGTCGATTATGTCACCATAAAATTCCTTCCACTAAGCGACCAAAGTCGGTCGCCAATTTAATTTCTGATTTAATTTAATATTCAAGAAAAGCGACCAACTTTGGTCGCTTATTTCCCCAGAAAATTTCCCTTCCTTAGGCGACCAACTTTGGTCGCTAATATTGAACGTGGGTCCAGTTTAGCGACCAAAGTTGGTCGCTATTTTTGAATTTTCTTTGACCGGATTTTTTTGACCAGTCCGGTCAAAATGTTGAACACATTAGCGACCACTGGGCGACCAATAATGGTCGCTATTTTATTTAAGTTTTTTTTTCATTTTTTTCGTCTATGTTAGCACCAAAGTTGGTCGCTTTTTTTGGCAGACCAACTTTGATCGCTAGTGTTTGGTCCCTAAATACCTGATTTCTAGTAGTGAATTAGGACGAACCTGATGTTTCCTTCTTTATTTTTCTTCTTAAACTTTCTATTAAGTAGTATATTAGGCCAGGGATCATCTATTATGCGAATTGCTATTAAGGTTTGAAGTTTGAGCCTCAATGTTTATGTTGTTTACGATAGTCATGTCACTATATATATTCATTATCTTAAGGTTGAGTTATAGTATATCTTAATTGTTTGTGATAAGATACGCAGATTCTGCAATCAAAGCAAATATTCATTTTCTTCCTAATTTTCTACTTTGTGGGATTTTCAGAAGAAAGCTACATAACTGCTAGTATAAAATTATACAGACCCTCCATTCATTCACCTTTGAGCTAGTATCCTAAGGTAATTTGAATATTATCTCCCTGTAAAGTGTATAACTGCTAGTTAATAGTTCCTATACGAACTAATTTATTGTTATAGTTTTGTTGTAAGCTGTTGTCCGCCAATTTTAGTCTCTCTTGTTTTTGGTATTTGTATAACGTTGTTAATAGTACCCGAGATGAATCTTGTTCGATCAGTATATCTGTTGGCTGTTCGATCATTATAGTTTGTCCTTTTCTGTTCAGAGTAGCTGAGATGAGTCTTTTAATTTTCAATCGTTATGTTGGCTGTCATCTTTTGCGTCAGTTTGAGGAAATTTTGAACTGTGAAGTTTGCGCTTTTTTGTTCAGACACTAGAGCAATTAAACTTAATCAGTTCACTTAATTACTTTGTGTACCGCTGGAATTAATTAAATTGGGATCTTAATTTCTTCAATTGGAATGAAATTATGTTTCTGTTTCCTTTATGATTTGTAAATGCATTTTCTAATCTGAAATCACTGCTAATGGAGGTGTAATTTTTGTCCCCAAGTCCTGTGAATGAGATTAGAACGTCTACTGAGCTTTAAGCGAATGCATAGAAGGTGCTGCTTGATAAAATTTCCTTTTAAGTTTATTGAGCTGCGAATAGAACGTTTATTGGGTTATTTGTTGCTTATGGTAAAAAAGTTACTCCCTAACAGTCAATATCATATAATTTAATTCTTTGTTACACTTAATAAAAATCTAAGGAACTAACCTTATTTGAAGAATTAATATGTCCAATGGTCAACAAATATTTATTCCTATAAATTTCTCACTTTTTAAAGGCTTAATATAACAGAACAAATTCAAAAGTGATTAATTTGCCTATTATTGATATATCTATATTTATATCATACTATACTAAAAGCAAGAAGCCCCTTACTTAAATGTTGGCCCTTCCAAAATATATTTTATATTGGATAAAATTGTAATTTAAGTAAATTTTCTAAATTTTAGAATTTAAAATCAACTAAAATTTTGCATTAAATTATTCCTTATTTTGACTAAATAGGAAGTCCTAATATTTAGAACTTAAAAATTAATTAGAATTTTACTTTATATAAAAACTAAAAAAATAAGTAATGCCGAATTATGCTTTTCAATGCAAAGCACAAAATTTTTATCCTTCCCATTTCAGTACCTTTGAGCCTTATATTAGTTTTATAATCTGGAGTTTTGTAGTTCTTATGATTGCAAAAAATTGTTTTTTTCTGGCTTAAATCATATAAATTTTGTATGTGTGTTACGCCATAAGATAGCATCTTCCGCATGCCATCTTAATCGAAGAGACATTTCTACCACTTTTCCATTTTGATTTATTTAATAAGACGAAATCCAAATGCCAAAGTACTAGACCAACAATCAACAGACGCAATCCTGATCCCATAAAAAACGTTAAAAGAAAACTAAAAGTTGTTAATTTTTTTAAAGATTTTATTAGTATTGTGTAGCCTCTGGTGACTAATCTTCAAATATATCCTCTGAAAAGATAATTAGTTAAAATATTAATATCCAGCAATTTAACTTTTTTCAAAATTTTGTTGAAAGATATACTGGATGTTGATGATCTGTTGGGTGATTTTAATCAAATTTATTACATTTTTTCATCATCTAATACAAACGTGACATTTCTTTTAGTGTCAATGTTGTTTAACAAAAATTCATTTTCTTCAATATATAGGAATTGATATTGTGTACACGTGTAATGCATGTAAATTAAAGCTAGTTTATATTAAAAACGCTTATGGTCTCAGCCGTTAATTTTTTTTTATTCTTGGCGAATTTTTTATCAATTAGTCTTTATCCAATACCTAAAGTCGATTTTAACGCACCCATTTCCATGAAGCTCCAACAGCCTTCTTGGGCCTCGACACAATGTGTAGCCTATGCAGTTTCAAATCGGAATTTTTTCTTATATACAAAGGAATAATATTTACCTCATTTAGTAAGTTTTCCCACTGAAGTTATTATAAAATATATACAAATTCGATTCAAAACAACAATTATATACAACTTGTACGCAATGATTTTTTTGTACAGAATCCGATCAAAAGGCTACAATTTACATACGACTTATAAACAATGATTTTTATATATAATTCGATCAAAAAACTACTTATATACTTGTGTATAATTATATTAGTTGTATATGTTTTGTATGTTATTTGTACATCCGATATAGAAAATATATACAATTTATTTATGTTTTCGTCTTCAAGTTTCCATCTGAATTTCCAATCAAAACCAACTCGAATTTTCATGAAATTAGGTCACAATTGAGATATAAACTTCATAGAATATTCCTAACCATTTGCAACAACACCCAATCTATATAAATAACAATTTCGCCAACCCAATTTCGAATTCAAATTGGTCGCCAATGGAGTTTTTAATGGATCTTAATTAGGTTTATTATTTTGGACGATGTACAAGCCGAATCACCTCCGAGCATTTAGAAGAACTTTCAGTAGATCTATCTCACATTGCTCTAAAGCTGTCTCTTCTATTGCCAGTTCCGCCTAATACACCTCAACCCGTTGCCTTGCTTCCTTTTAATCCCAAACTTCTTAATTCAATACTGATTCTAGTGTTTCCTCACTTCGTTATTCGTATAGGTGGAGGAGTGATTTGCACTTGAGCTTTAATTTCAGGATCTCGATCAACAAATGGGGTAAAGGAAGACGAATTTATCACTAATTTGTAAATAATTGATAAACTGTTTATGAGAATGTAATTAAGTGATAACCTCTCTACTAGGGGTCAATAAGTTTATAATTTAGTATAGCTGGTTAAAATTCTCAGATAGATTGAGATCCAAATATACAGCCCTATTTGCCCCAACCTTTTTTTCTTAGATACATAGGTTATTGCCAAGGAGAAACTGTTTGCTCCAGTCCTATTATATCAGGATGGTTTACAAAAGCCACAAGAGGCAAGTTCAAAGCACTATTTACAGAAAATTATAACAAATATTTCAAAGCAGAGAAAATTGCAATAACTGAATAGGCATGCATTTCTGACAAAAAAAAAAAGATCAGAAGGATAGTGAGTTAAGCATTTACAAAACATATACATCCATCCCATCTACAGATCGATAAGAAATACGAATGACTCACAAGTGCATCAAGGTGCGAAGGTCATCTAAGCTAATGTCCCTTTGATCTTTTGAGCCCTTCTTCCCGAAAGCCTTCCTTGCCAGCAGTTTCTTCTTTTCTTGCAGTTCGAGTATCCTCTCTTCAATGGTGCTTCTTGCAATCATCCTCACAATCTTCACATCTTCCTTTTGACCAATTCTATGGACTCTGTCCATAGCTTGCTCCTCAACTGCTGGATTCCACCAAGGTTCCAGTAGATAGACTCTAGACGCAGCTGTAAGATTTATTCCAGCACCTGAAGCTTTTAGACTTGCAAGCAAGATGGTAGGCCCCTCCGGAGCTGGGATTTCAAACTCCTTAATCACTTGGCCTCTCTTTTTCGCATTCATTGACCCGTCTAAGCGCAATATCTTAAAACCAGCTGCTTTAAGCGGCTCTTCAAGTAGGAGCAACATCTTTCTGAACTGAGAGAAGACGATTGATTTTCCGTTAGAGCTTTCATCTCTAGATGCACAGAGAAGTTTTAGGAGTGCTTTCACTTTGGATGAGGCAGTGGAAGAACTTCGACTATTTGCTGCATTAGATGCTTCAGGTGGGCAGAAAAATAGGTCAGACTCTGACAGCGGATGACGGCAAAGTGGGCAGCAAGGCTTGGCACGTTTTATGGTCTTCAAAATGCAAGACTTGCAAAATATATGCCCGCAACAAGTAATGACACTATCGGTAGGTGGAAAAATGCAGATTGGACAATCAATTCCCTCGTCATCTTGCAATGCTGAGAGCATTTTGTCCAACAACTGAGGGTTGCTGTGCACATCTGTTTCAATTCAATTCTTAAATGCATTACTCACTGTCTAGCTGAACAACATGAGAAAAGCAGGATAGCACAATAGGCTTTTTACTTGGCTAATTAAACATCTTCTTTCGAAAATGAATAAATTCCCACTTATCACACCTAAAGAAAAGGCAACAAAAAATACAAACATGCAATATATTTTGTCAACCACTGCAAAAGAAACAGAACCAATTATATAATAGGAGCCTTGTTCTTTATAAAACATGCAACTGCAAACCTCAAGGAAGCATTGCCAACAACTTGAACCTTAACAACATATGACAGAAATCAGCTTCTAACTCAATAATGACAAAAGAACTGTTTATATTATCCCTCGAAACAAAGGTATACACAACTCAGAAACAGGAAGTTGACATTTTATAGCATGTGTTTCTCACTTATTTAAGAAAAGACTGCAATGGCACAGGTAATCTCCAGCTAATCAGATTATTTTCACATTTTTGTGGGGACGTTGTCGGTCGGCAAAACCCAAACTTATCTCTTATGATGATATTCAATGGAAAAGAAACTAGAGTAATTCAAAATGAATCCACTATACAAAGTAGCATAGGTTTGAAAATAATTTAACAGGTAACAACCACATCTGGATATCTTATCTATTCAAAGTAAGAACAAATAAGTTCGACAGACTGATATTACACCACGAATGTTATTTGATGGCAGTAAAGATGATTTTCGCCTGTCTATTTACTTTGTAATAAAAAATAAGAACAAATAAATGTGAGAGATATCAAGTCTAACCTCCAATTTTATTTGATGGCAGTAACGATCTCAGATCTGAAGGACACAACGCTAAATCAATACAGATTTGTCGAAGCCGTACAATTACACTCAGCACAGTCCAATAATTTTTCATTGAGCTATCAGAAGATATGTATTGCTTGACGATCCTCTTAGCTTCTGATTCCATCTGATCATAAATTTCCCTTTCTTCTCCAGAAAGTTCCACAAAGAAAGTCTCAATAGATTTTGATGGCAAACCAATTAGAGCCTTTTCTTTGGTCCTTCTCAAAGACATGGTTGACATTAGGACCTGAAATGACAATGACGATCAGAATCTTAAAGCAAACTAGTAGGGCACATAAAGAGTGTACAACTAATTAACTATGAAAAGGGTAAGAGAATGGATAACAGCCACTTGCCTTGATTTAGCAACTAATCTTTCACACTAACGAAATTGAAATAACAAACAAATAAATTGTTACTTCTTTTCACGAACCACATTCTTTCTCAGAGATATATGTAAATTAGAGTGATAATAAGTTCAGAGGAATTTCCAGGTGTGATCAGCTAAATTCAGATTCCAGAGTTGTGCTTCAACAATGCAAATGATGAAATAGTGTTCTAAAGCTTGCATTTGTATTCGTCAGAGAAGTCTCTCTCTAACAAAACTTTATAAACTGTAGTGAAAATATTGCGTGCACTAAACGCCTCAAGAATACAATGTATGCCAAAGAAGCCAAACACAACACACTTGCATTGCTTCAAAGTATTGTTGATCAGTGAAGACTCGTGCATCAGAAATTCAGTAGAAGTTTACCTTAAAAATAAATAACCTTTTACCGATATAAATATAAACCAGCGGCACCAACCAAACTTGCCTGAAGAGAGAGTAAGGCAGATCCAAAACTTAAACAGTTAGATGTATACACTCAAAAGGAACTAGAACATTGAAACTAACTAGCAACAGAGCCTAGGTACATTATAAAACTTTAACCATAGAAATGGCGCTCTATCCATCAACGAGGAACACATCAGATACTAAGAAAAGGTTGTCAGAACCAGCTTTAGTGCTGACTTTTACTGCCTGAAACTGGATCAGCCCTTACCTTCCCCTTATTCTTGGTTGCACAAACTATTTGAGTCTCCAACCTCATAACACTATAATACTTGGTAGATTTTGCCAAAGCCTGAGACTAAAGCCACCTAGCTTCCCACCCCTCCTTCCGGAAAAAGCCCTTCTACCCCTCCCTACATAACCAACTGCTCAACCATTTCTCTAGTGCTCGCAAACCTCATCTCCTATTTTAGGAGTAGAGAGGAAGGGAGCAAAATTTAATACAGTATGGTAAAAAAGGACCTAGAGCATCTAAACATTAAGCTCTTCTCCTCACATTTCAAAATTCATCTACAAAAACGTTGTGGCATACTTTTCTAAGTACAGTCATGATGGGAAGGGATGAAAAGCATGATATATATGGAAAGGTACAATTACAGAGACAATAGCACGAAAAGGGAGAATACTGAGGCTTTCAATCCAACACAAACTAATAAGAAGAGCTTACCTGCAGTCTTGACACCCCCTTCTCATCTCCCTGGGCAAGTGGACGTTGTATCAAACTGTTCCAATAGGCTTTAATAGACAGAGGCTCAAATCTCAAAAATGCCATCAAAGAATACAAATCGAATGAGTTATTTTGTATTGGTGTTCCTGTTACCACCCACTTTCGTTTAGCTTTCAAGTTGTTAACTGCTCGACTTTGTTGAGCATTCACATTCTTAATGACATGTGCCTCGTCCAAGATAACTCGCCACCATTCTATCTTTCTGATGGGAGAATCTATCCATGTGTCTTCACTAGCCAGAATACTATAAGTAGTTAAAACTATGTCATACTTCGCCAGTTCATTGGCATCTCCTGTCCGCTCTCCATAATAAATATATGACTTCAGTGAACCTGGTTTAGTGTGCTCCTCAATCTGTGAGATCCATGCTGACAGTACAGCTGGTGGACAAACAACCAAAGTCGTCCCTGAACTTGAATTGCCAGAACGTCTGTCAGGACTGCAAGCTGATTTTTCCTTCACTTGTAGTATGTTTACTCGTTCAGTCTTTTGCTTCTTTCGTGAGTTGTCAGTCTTTCTACTAACTCTTCCCCTCTTATTCCTCTTACTAATAGAAGCAGTATTTTTGTCTTCCTCTTCATCTAATCCATCATCTCTCTCGGCATTTTGATGACCACTTCTGATTGAAGATGAAAAAAGACCACCACGTTTATCCAAAGCAATTAAAGAAAGGAGAGCAAGTGTCTTCCCCAACCCCATGTCATCTGCAAATATTCCACCTCTTATAGGTTCAGGTCTTTTATCGGTAGAGAAGTTTGTCAAAACATTGACATAACTACCCTCTTTCTCTTCCCAAAAAGGAGGCAATTCTTCAGAGTTCTCCCTCTGAACTAACCACTGCAATCCTTCCTTCTGGTGCAGAAGAAGCTCCGACTTTATTATATTTTTAGGTGGCTCTAACGCTTTCAGTTCTTTCTTTTTACTGATTTTTTCATCCAAAAGTTTAAATATCTCATCGATGTCCCTCCCTTCTGGTGTACTTCTTTTCTCCTTAACTACCTCCGCCTCTGAAAGTGTAAACGACGGATCACTCTCGCCAATCAAATACAACCCACCATTTGTAATTGCTGATTTTACGATTCCAAATGCCTCCAATCTTGCAAAGATGTGAACTTGACAGGGAAGTTTGTATCTGTTTCCTGGACGAGCCACCTTTGGAACAATTCCTACGCAGAAATGATAAAGAAACTTATTTACAAACAGACTGGTAACTATCAAACATCATTCACATATAAGTCCATAACTAAAGAACAAACCCATTTATCCAATAGCAAAACTTAGGTAATAGTTAAAGAGGAAGAAACAGAATCTAAATTTACACTAGACTAAATTTTGATTCCTACATTCAAGATCATAAGGTGATGCAAGCAACCCATGAGTACTGAATCAAAAAGTTATCCAATTACTGAAGCAAATACCGCAGCTTTGACTAGTCTGCTTTCTAGACAACATCGATAAGAAACAAACAAACAATTTCAGATTCCTTTAACCTTTGAACAACAAAATTTCCAAGAAAAAGACACAAGAGATATAAGGGAAGAACAAAGGAAAAAGAAACAAAGGCAAGTAATTACCGTCAATGGTGATGACGTTGGCATCCAAAAGCGGTGCTAAAACCCTGGCGGCGGAGCGTTCGATGTGTCCAACTTGAACGGAACGAGTGTTGAGAACTTTAATCGCATTCGGGTCATACTGATTGAGGGGTTCACGTTGAAGCCCAACGATTTCTCGGCCGCTGATTCTACCACTGTAGTACTGAAGACCCACAACGTTGGCGATCACAAAACCCACCATGTACATCTCCCCTGATGACTGGCTGTTGTTCTCCTCCTCCTCCTCCTCCTCCGCCTCCACTTCAAGCGGTGATAGAGGCCACCGCTCTAGCCTCATGAATACCTCTACTGGGTCTTGCCCTTCCACCATTTTCTTCGATTCAATTAATTGGGTTTACTTCTTTCCTATTGGGAACTTTAAAAGTGAAATGTTTTTGGTGGAGGACTTTCGGACTTTTCAAAAGAGGAGAATTGAAGACCGTTTATGGGAGAAAGGGAGGAGTTTTTAAAGTGTGTTAGGATGGTTGTTACCCCAAGTTTTATACATCCTATTGAAATTTGGCCCTTTTGAGAGTGAGTAGTACACCTGTCCATACCAATATTTGCTTAACCATACTAACCCCTAAACCGTGGTTAAACTCAAAAAAATCCTACTAATATGTTTCCTTTCCTTATAAGTAGCAGCATATGGATGGGCGAGAAGTTATTTATTCTGTCCAGTGCCCTTTATTCTGAGTTCTGGCATTATTTATCTTAATTATTTCTTCAATAAATTATCCAACTAGTTTTTTCAATTTAGATTATTATGTGAATACCTTCTTTATTTTCTCTGTAAGAAATCTTAGTTTAAGCTAACAATAAATTAATAGAGCTTTTAGAAGTATAGTTAAGATGATAAATATGTTAACAGTCAGAAGTCTACCGAAACAATCTATGAAAATAATATTTCATTTGAAGGAATTTGAAATTTGAAAAGTTAAAATTTGAAAACATAATGATTTGAAAATTTAAACCACGAAAGAATAATAAAAATAAATATTTGTGGGGTTTAATCGTTGCTTGTAATTAAGTCACCAAAATGGTGTTGCAGCCTGCGAGATTCTCACCTATCTATATGCTGAGATAAACATATAGTACTTAGGAATTTTTTAGTTCTAACCATAGTTGAGGGGTTGGTTCAGTTAAACAAATATTGGCCCTTAGATTTAAAAGTGGACCAGGTATAATAATCAAAATAAAAGGGCAGTGGACAAACTGGAGAGATGTTGGACACGAAGAGAGGCGTATCATATTGTACTTTATTATATTATATTATTCTTCATACCCTAGTGTTTTTGATTCTTTTCTGAATTTCAAGCATAACGACAACTTAATACATCAAAGTATTCTTTTTTTTTTAGTGAATACAATTATTTGTATAGATTATACTATTTATTGTGATTTAATAACATATTTATTATTTGATTTAACTATATCGTATTATATAATAAATGATAATTTAGTGAAATACCCTTGATCTTTATAAATATTACAATTATCAACAATTATTCTAAAAATACTTTGAAACAACTTGTTTTTTATAAAATATAGTATAAGGATTTTTAAAAGAAAATTCATGACTAAAGCACGCTTAAGCTTGAATTTGAAAATTTAAATTTTTAAAATTGAACTTTTTTGTAGGTATTGTTCGAAATCTGGCATCGGGCGGAATTGCAGTTTTATGGCCCTAAAATACTAAAAAATAAGGAACTGTCATGGCGAGGCAAGGCGATGGCTAATGGTCCTTATGTCGTTTTGATGGGCCATCAAAATTTTAGGCGATACAGATCTTGTCGACCGGACCCATGCAGATGGTGTGGGTTATAGCACACGAAAATCTAAAAATCGGGCGAAATTCTAGTTTAATGGCCCTAAAACGCGAAAAAATGAGGAACAGTCATGGCGAGGCAATGACTAATATTCCTTAGGTCGTTTTTTATGGGCCGAAAATTTTAGGTGATTCGGACAGATGGTATGGGCTATAGCACATAAAAATCTGGGAATCCGGCGGAATTCCAGTTTTAGGGCTCTAAAACGCCAAAAAATAAAGAACGGTCATGGCAAGGCAATGATTAATGTTTCTTAGGTCGTTTTTTTATGAGCCGGCAAAATTTTAGGCGATTCGGGTCCACATGTACATCTTAAAGAATTTGAATCTCAATTTTGAGATAATTTGATGGAGATGTGATGTGATTTTAATCGCTATGTGAGTCAAATTCGAAAATAGAAGATGAACATAGAAGAAGATGCGATGTATTCCTCGTGTATTATATTTGTGTTTTACCAATAGATTTTTGCTCCAAACCAGTCTAAATTACCTCCAATCTTTCTCAAGTTTTCTATATTGCTTCATTTATGTTTTTTCAACGAATTCCAACCATACCTATTGAAAAAAAAATTCTTTTTGCCTAGATTTATTGAATGTTGTATATCATTGATAACTTTTTCCTAGCTATTTTGATAGCACGACTTATTGGTAATTATTATTAAGTAGTGTCTATTTTTGACTTATTTATGTAATTGTCTTTTTTTATTTGTTATAAAGGTGAATTAGTTGAACCTTTCACAGTCAACAACTGTCCAAAAGGACCAAGGGTGTATAGCTTTTAGAAATATTTACAAATTATTACATATAGTTTGTAATATTTCCTGTAATTTCAAATATGTCACATTTATTTCAACTTTTTTGAGAATTAAGACTTTTGAGTTCACTTTGAATATAAAATCTGCTGATTCTCGTAGCGTTAACCTGTTAACCATATCTTTTTTGTGTCTAAAATAAGTACATAATGTATCACTTCATATATTGTTATATTATTTTTTAAATTTATAAAAGCCATATTAATCGACCAAGCGTATTTTTGCAATTCTGACATCATTCAAGGGTAAATCGGTAACTTTTTATTATTTTTCTATGATTTATATTTGTGATCCAACTAGGACTTCAATTAAAAAGGTAGTTTGAGTCTTTTTCTTTCTTTCTTTCTTTTTTTTTTTTTTTTTGAAAAACCCCTCTAATTTTTTTAAGAGGTGAATAACCCTCTTTTAGGATTAAAGGTAATTCATAATTAATTACATTTTAGAAGGATTAAGAGCCTGTTTGGCCAAGCTTCTAGAAGGTCAAAAGTATTTTTTTTGCCAGAAAAAGTACTTATTTAGAAATATGAGGTATTTTGCCAAAACAGAAAGTATTTTTGAGAGCAGCAGAAGCAATTTTCTGCTTTTAGGAAGAAGTTACAAATTCTAGTTTCTTCCAAGAAGCAAAAGCAGAAGCAGAAAATTAATTTTCTCAAAACAAAAATATCCTAACCATAAAATTGTATTTCCTAAATTATTTCTTATTAATTTAATCTTTTACCTTTTTTATCTCTACTATTCCTCTTTTTTTTCTTTTTTATTTTTACCATATTTTTATTCTTCATCTCTTATTCCTATTTGGAATAACCTCTATAAATAGATCTCTTCTTTTTTCTTCTATCGTTTCTTCTTTTCTTCGTCTCTTATTACTTTTTGATAACAAGCCTAATCACCAGATTCATGCACTTCTTCATAATGTATGATTTCTTTTTCTTTTATTTTGTAGTATATCAATATTATATGATCTCCAATTTATAGTTTTTTTTTTGGTGTGCATGCATATAATATAGTTGACATAATGCAATACTATCTAGTTTGTTATTTTCTCAAGAATTAATAGTGTTTTTAATACATGTAACTTGTTAAACCTTTCAAAGAAGTCTCAAAAATTTTTATTTATGAAACGATCTTCCTTCCCAAATCAAATTTGACCAACATATTTCTTAACAGATGCAGCTGGAGACTGAGAATAACAAGATAGGTTGGAAGAACAATAGAATGCCCAAACTTCTATTGAAGTTTAATCAGTTTTGAAAATTTTAAGAAGTGGTCGAACACACTTTTCTTGAAGTCACCTTTAAGCTGTGTATCTTGTAATACATGTTTGAATTCTCAAATTTAGACATTAAACATATTATCTGCACATAAGAAGACCAACATCATCCAAATACGTTTTAAATCAATATCTTATAATGACAATATTCTTCGCATATTCAAGAATGAATCGACTCTCTAGGTCCTGGGTGGAGCTATGCTTCGACGTGGGTTCATTACAATCAATTAACTTTGGTTCAATCTCTGTACTTTTATTAAAATGTTCACTTAATACGTTTACAGTTATTTGTCATTGTATTATCCGGTTAAATTTACCATTCTATTTTGAAATATTTGACCTGATTGTATAACAGTTGATAAGGAAATATCTTCTGGTGGAGACTCAGTCATCATATGATTGCTATAGTTTATTATATTCATGTAGCTTTTGTATAAAAAGGCTTCTATAATCAATAATAAAGTAAGGGTTTTGGCCTTTATTCATATATGTTATATTGTACCACACGGCAATTTGTTTTATCTACGACAAATCCTTCACCTGCAGATTCTTCAACCACAAGGGCACAGCAATGTCCAACGAAACAGTTAATAACACCTCGAATCCCTCTCTTATCTTTGCTATACTTGTAACCACTGATTCATCCAACCCATCCCAAATAATCTCAATCAATACTGTAGCTCTCGCCCCAATCAATCTCACCTCCACCAAGTACTACTCTTGGCATACTCAGTGGGATTCTCTTCTTGTTGCTTATGATTTTAAGGTTTATGTTACGGCCAAAACTTCTTATAAGGTCTGGTATACCCTCAAAATCATGTATGCCACCCCAAATTATTCTCACTTGAAGAGCCTTCGTAAAAGTCTTTCCAAAGCTTCCAAGGACAACATGTCCATCACATCCAATATTCAAAATATTAGGCAACTGTCTGATCAGCTTGCCAATGGTGGAGCATCGGTCTCTTGCGGTGATATTATTTTGCATATTCTAAATGGTTTACCTTCAGATTATGATCTAATCTATGTATGCTATTCGAGCGAGAGATACTCCAATCTCTCTTGAAGAATTGCATAAAAAAATTTGGATTTTGAAGCCCGACTAAATAAAAAGAAAGCCACCATTACGGCTAACATTGCTCACAAGCGAGGAAATTCCAATAACAGGAATCCTAGGCAGCACAAACACAAACACAAACAAGGAAATCCGTCTGCTCAATTTGGGGGAACTAACAAAGGCGGTCAAAACTACTCCAATCATGTTATTTACCAACTATGTGACACTCTTGGTCCTACAGTAAATACATGTTTCCATCTCCTTGGGATGTCTCCACAGATGCAACAACAATTGATACAGACAATTATATAACGATAATCGGAGGATAGCTATTTTGAGTCACTCTAATTAGATCCATAAGGTCCTTCAGAGTTATTGCTTGCATTGCACACCTATATATATATATATATATATATATATATTCTTGTCGAATCGCATTCAAATTGGCAGGTACAACACTTATATACGCACACCACTACAGTTGGTTTTGACATTGCCAAATCATATTAAAGTCGGGTACGACCGAGTCCTCTTTGAGGCCGAGTGCTTTATAATATGACATGAAACATTACCAAGTCCTATTAAGGTCGGGTACGTCCAAGTCCTCTTCGAGGCCGAGTACATTATGTTATGACATGATTTCCCCCACAGAGTAGCTTGATACTATATTACATCGCCCCGTTGAGTGGCTTGATTTTTACAGACATGCATATATATCAATGATTGTGATAGTGTATGCTCTCAGAGGCTTGTTATGAGTTTTAGGTTGACTTCTGTATTCTTCCTTCACATTTCATATTTTATTTATGTGTGTTACCCCTCTTACATATTCGGCACATCTTTCGTACTAACGATCCTTTGCTGGGACACTATGTTTCATGCTCGCAACTACATGTAGAGATTCAAACAATACCTCACAGTAGGTGACTCGATTCAGCTGAAGGTTGTCACGCTCCCTTCTTTTGGAACTGTTCAGTAAGCTAAAAGGTATGGTGGTTGTATGTATATACATAGTTGGATATGTTGGGGTCTTGTCCTATTCAGATGTTGTTGATGTACTCCCTAAAGGCTTATAGACAGTCGTCTTGTATATAGAAGTTTTGTGTGGCTTTGTCGGCTTCTTAGTGGACCCTTTGTGTTTATATTGGCCTTGTCAGCATTGTAGTATATATACAAATGTTTAGACTTTTCTGCGTGTATGTGGTTGTGTCTTTTGATCAATAATCACTCGTCAGAGGTCTTGTCAGCCTACATATGGTTGAGTATATTACAAGTATCAGGATTGGTATGCTCGAGCCTTGGGGCACCGGGTGCCGGACACACTCCCCAAAGTTGGGGTGTGACAAATTTAGTTTCAGAACAGGTCTGTCCTAGAAATTTCTACAAGACGTTTCTAGTAGAGTCTTGTTTATGAGTATTTTGCACGCCACACTTATACACAGGAGGTTGCGCGGCATTTAGGATGGTTACGTTTCCTTCATATTCTAGGTCGTGTGACCGAACCGAGTCATAAGGAATGAAAATTTTAACCCTAATCCTTATTTGTCTTATAGCTGAGAGATGATTGCCACTAGAAGGAGTATAGGTGATTCAAGGGCTGTGACGGAAATGGAGGTTGGAGTAAGTTATTCCATTGAGACAGACCCGTCTGAGGTTATGTCCACTAGAGGTGGACCCATAAGAGATTATGCCCTCAATCGAGACAGATCTGTCTAAGATACGAGATGAGTCACCATTACGAGAGTCACCGACCCCAATGGTATTAGAGGAACGGGGAAGAGCTCAAGTATTACCAGTTTACCCTGTGACCCTAGTTGAGCGAGAAGTAAGGAGGGCAACACAAGTGTTAACTAGATCAGTTAATCCTTAGGCACCGTACTATGATGGCTCACTAGAGGATTTGTGGTCTTCTAAGGAATTGAGAAGTGGGAATCAGTTAATCAGGACTCGTCAACATTCATAGAATAAGACCCAAATGAGGGTATTGGTCGGACCATGAGGGTCAGAATAATGGGTACTTTATAGGATTCCCAAGCAGCAACAAACAACAAGTGAAAGGATAACTTGTTGGAGGACTTTCTCCGCTTATGTTAGAACGGCTTGTACTAGATCAGGGCTCCAAGGTAGGGCCATGTCAAGGTTCACATGCATCGAGATATCAGGACCAAACTGAGTTATGATAAAATGTATACTACCATTTTGATAAAATATCTTTATATCCATGAGTGTGATCTTGAAATGTCATATGTTATACTATGATGATTATTCATAAAGTTTTGCTGGTTGGGTTAAACAAAGAAAAGAATAATGTTAAAGGGAAAGACTTAGATGGGACTTTCGGTTAACTGATAGTTAAGACTGTGCTTATATTACGATTGAACGGTAAAGTAGGAGTACTTGACTAGTAAGGCAACAATATGCTTAGATAAAGGTTATGTTTTCCTTATAAAAAGATAACGAAAAGGATATATATATGTGGTAGATTGATAGTTAAAGTTCATCTACGCAAATGTAAGTAACGAGTATATTTGGTTCTTCCTCCGGGTCTTCTTCAAACTCCTCCTCGTCATCGTTGAATCTTCTGGCTTTGTACTAGATTCTATCTGGATGCACTCCACTACCTGATCATCGTCTTCTGTAGGTGGCGACATGTGATCGATGGATCCTGGGACCACTTGACAGTGCATTGAGGTGTCACAAGGTAATGTGGCAGAATCTCATGGTAGATTTGCGAAGCAGCTACTGCGTCCAACCAGGCTATACTCTCTCTGCTTGGTCGGGCTAACTCATCTTTCTCATTGATCCAGACATAATACTCTGGAGTGCACCACGAGTTTTGACCCATCGACATTGTGACCAGGTCGTTTCACTCTTTTTGGAGCCTTCTTATCCTAGGGACCCGAATCTGCCCGTAGTACTCATCCTGGTATAACGATGTCCTTGTCCATAGAGGCACATCCTGGATCATCCCAAACTGTCTGAGAACCCGTAGGGGTGAGTATGATTGGATTCTCTCAAGTCTAATCAGCTCAATGAAGTATTTATGAGGAGTCTTTAAGATTGCCCTCCCTCCTAACCATGATAGTTTCCAGTTGACCCATTCTCCACTTAGATTGATCAGTATTTCCCTCCACTTGTCTTGCCCGTGTGGGGAGACCCAATATCTCATCCTTTCATTGTGGATGTGAATCATGTTGCTGACACCCACAAAGTAAGGTGGCCTCTCGCTCGAAGAAATGTTCTGTAGCCCAGATCTAAAGTAGCAAGTTGCAACCCTTAAAGAAACCATACCCTCGTGCACATGCAGACAAAGCCCTCAGAATCTCAGCTAGCACCATCGGCACTAAAGTAGCTTGAAGATTTTCATGGAAGGTCGCCAGAACCACGGGTAATAGTTGATATTGATCCGACCCCTTATCTACAGGAAGACCAATAATCCCAGCAATGCCAATGAGAAGGTGATAGGCCTGAGACTCTCCCATGTTTCTTGATCATACTGAAACTCTTCCGAATACCACACATAGCTTTCGCGATGTCCAAACCTGTCGAATAGCTGGTCGACGCTCACCCATCCGTCATCGATATTTCTCAGACCCCGACTGTTAGCTAGGCTTGAAGCATCCAAGAACATGTAACCGGGCATAGTAACTGGTAGTATTGGTTTCCTTCCATCGAATGTTAGCTCCGTGAAACTAGTAACTTCTTCCAATGTCGGTACTAACTTACAGTCGGCAAACTTGGACACCACCTTAGCCGGATCCTAGAACTCTATCAGTATGCAGGTGAGACCCTGTCTGCTTGGATGTTTAGCAAAGCGGTCAGCGCCCCCAGATGTGTTCGAATCTCATCTCTGTTTTCCCGATGAATGTTCTTCCACCACTTTTTCAACTTGTGGGCTCTCCCATCATCATGTTAATCTCGGGAATGTTTTGGTTGATTTTTATTTTCTACGTAAAAGAAAGGTTTTGGTAAGTGTTTGCTTCGGATCTTTAAGTGTCTTGTCAGGTTTGTTCATCTTTCCACAGAAATCATGTTGTTAGGTGCATGACCCGTTGATATTAGGGTGGCTTTCCTAATTGTGTGTCGATGCTAAGGGCCGACTCACCTAAGGTTTGTGCAGTATGAACTATTTTCGCTGGAGTAGAGTGTTTCCTACTTTTGAGTTAGACTGAAGGCTGCGAGAAGTTATGCCAGTTGACCTGACAAAGCCATTCTCTGAAACTATATCTTTTAAACTAGAGAGTTTCGATAAGAAGGTTCGGAGGGGTGTAAAAGATAACCCTCGCGTGTCATTGTATGTGATAGTGTATGACCAAGATTCGATAGGAAAAAATGTGATGGAAATGTGTATAAAGCACTGACAGATAAGGGTGTAGCAATAGTAATCATGATAATAAGTATAAAGAGCAAATAAAGCAGGTAAGCCGATAATTGTAAATTTAGCTACAATTAAACCAATGTACAAATAAGTCTAAATTCCAAATTTAGTCTAAGTCAACTAAGGTCAGAACCTAAGTCTAGAGGTAACCCAAGGAGAAGCTCAATTGGTTTTGTACTGAGAGATAAACAGGGAGATGTCATATATGCGTGCTACAAGGAAATTCAAGAAGGCACAAACACAGAAGCTGAGGCACAGGCAATACTGGAGGCCTTGAGGTTCTGTGTCCACAATGAACACTTTCTCATAGATCTCCATACCGATTCAATGATGCTACTGAAAGGCATAAAGGGAGAATGGAGAGTGCCATGGTCCATTGATGAAACAGTTGCAGGAATCAAGGAGCTGATGGCAAGATGTAATGCAACAGTAACACACACACTCAGAGAAGGCAACAAACTGGCAGATCATTTGGCAAACTATGCCCTGGATGTTAGACCTATGGAATGCTACTGTTTTGCTGAACTGGATACACAAAGTAGAAGGTTGATCAATAGTGATAAGAGCCAATGCCTATATCTAAGAGTAAGAGTGGCAGGAAATAAGGGGCAGTAACTCTGCCTAAGGGAAGGGAGCTTGGTGGAGGGCAAACCAGCAGTGATAAAGAAAAAAAAGAAGCAGTGGATTCACACTAACAATATGCTATTTTTTGTAGGAAACACTGGAGCAACCAACCCCACAGGTCAACCTTATCATCTAACTTGTCTGTTTTTGTATGCAGGAAGGAAGGACTGGATTTTGCTACTGCAAATGCAGCATGAAGCACAACTATGGCAACTGCTTGGGACCTACATACCAGCCTCTGGCAATTGGACTCTCATGAAACAGCACCACATAAGTGACATACTACATAACTAGCCATCTACTAAGTATCAACTCAAGAAGACAGCAATTGCTCACTTTGTTACTTACCAGCACCCTCAACCTCACATTGCCACAGTAGGAACACAGCAGCAGCAAAAAAAATCCTGCAAAGATACAGCAACTACATAAGACAGCATCACCAACTCAGCCTTCTAGTCACCAAGATACACTATTTGGATCAGTCTACTGCTGAAGAAGCAATGTGTGGTATTAGCATCCCTGATGCTCATCCCATTGCTACTTTGGCACTTAGACTGAACCCCAATCACTTTGTACAACCCCAACACAATATCAAATCAAGCAGGCAGCCCACTATGGAACATCAAAACTCCAAACAAGACACTACCAAATCAAAAGAAGAAAGGTGCTCAATCCAACAAAACCAATGCCAGCAACAGGAGAAGCTCAGCCAAAGCAACAACAACCTTACCCCTCAAAGGCAGCATATTAAGCAAGACCAAATGCTACTACAACACCAACAGCAGCATGCCCCCACTAAACTCAACAACATTCACACTGCTGCAGATAGTTTGGTATGCTCCAAATCATTACTGCAATTGCAAGGTGTGGTATCAGCACTTCTAGTGCTTAATCTGTTGCAATTACAATAATCATCATGGACCTTCCCTGCCTCCATATACCACTGGAACCCAGTCAACACACAACCACATAGGAACAGCAACATGAACAAGCAATCACTAAGCCAGCAGCAACTACATGAGACAGTCAACAGAAGCAACACTCAAAAGCAAACATAAATGATCACAGAGTCATAAAGCATCAAAGTCAGCACACAAATCAAAATCAATTGTTATACCATCAGCAAGAAACTAAAATCCAAAGTAGCAACAACACAAACACTAATTCCTCCACTGAACTCAGCATCTCCTACAACACTGTAGACAGCTTGAAGTGGTCCAGATTATTGCTGCAGTTGCAAGGAGTGGTATTAGCACCCTTGGTGCTCAATCTGTTGACACTACATCAATCATCATGGACTGCTCCCTCTACAATGCATCACTAGAAACCACACAACACACATCAGGACAGCAACAGGATACCAAGCCATCAACAATTACAAGACATAGCAGCACTACCAACAGGTTACCAATAGAAGCAGCAGGAATCAAAAGAGGACATCAGCTCCCACAGAAGTAGTAAGCCAAACAGTCAATCTAACAGAAGACACAAGATACACACATACACTCAACATCAACAGATCCAGCACACAGGTTATCCCTTCAACATCAGAACCATCAGCAGCAATCAGAATATTGTTCAGCCAACAACACAAGCAACACTGCCATCCAAGTACATGGTAGATTCAGATAGCCATCTTCAATTTGGCTTTCCTTACCCCCAAGGCTAAAGCAAAATTGAAGATAGCTTGCACTTTTTTGTCACACTTTATGGAACTTTAGAAATCACTAATAGATGTCAGAAGTATGTACAAGGGATCACATCCCTCAACCACTTAATAGAAGCAGGAACATATGCACTTTTTTGTATAGCTGACCTAGGAAAATTTCACTTAGTTTTTGTACATACGATTGTCTATCAATATAAAATAGACAATCGTCATATTAACATAGGTCTAACACCTTACTACTTTTTAGGTACAATTAGTTATCAGCTTAGGATGACTAAGAGTACATTCATTCTCTTTTGGGAGGTAAGGTTTATGTCCCCCTCCACTTTTGTATTTTGCTTCTATTAATAAAATTTATATTTAGCCACAAAAAAAACCCAAAAATTTAGTCAGCCACTCACCTAATGGCTAACCCACAGGAAGACAGAACTGCCAGCAAACATAGGAGGTCATATCAACTGAACGCACTGAGCTTACAATTGATCTCTAAATCACAAAAGCTCACAACACAATCCCCTAGAAGCAACAAGCCCATCAGTCAGCAGCAACTCCAGCACTTAGCTCACATCAACTCCAAAAACAACAGCAATATTTAGAAAAATGCTCATCCAACAGCAAAAACAACAATGCAGTCCAGCCACATGACACATTCAGATAGTCATCTTCAACTTGGCTTTCCTTGCCCACAAGGTCAAAGAGAAATTGAAGATAGCTTATGCTTTTTTGTCACACTTTTGCAGCATCTCGACACCACAGAGAGATGTCAGATGTATATAGAAGGGAGCAGAACTCTCACCAACATAGTAGAAGTCGGATTTTTTTGTATAGCTGACCTAGGAAAACTTCACATTGTTTTTGTACAAACGATTGTCTATTAAATAGACAATCGTTACATCACCGTAGGTCTAACTCCTTACCACTATCTAGGCACAATTAACTATCATCTTAGACTGACTAAGAGCATATGTTTTTACTCTTGGGAGGTAAGGTTTATGTCCCTCTTCACTTTTGTATTTTGCTCCTATTAATAAAATTTTATATTTAGCTAAAAAAAAAAGTTATAAAACACTTTTTTTCTTAAGTATGGATGTTCATGTTACTCTAATAAGGTGAAGATTTTATAAAAGTAAGCGTAAGATATACCTCAAGAGAGATTGTTTGAAAATATATGTGTGAGCGGTAGCACCCTTGATTTTCGAAAAGAGTTGATTTCCTTTTAGAAGGTCAAGCTTGCAATATAATTCTGGTTTTCCTTTTGAAAGAGGGACTGCCACCTTTTGTTAAGCCTCTAGTGCTTCAAAGTCTTTAAGAAAGGCTAGCAAAGCATAGCCGGTAATGGTATAACAACTTATGATTAGCGAATGAGGGATTAGTTACTAACTAACTTCTTTTAATCCTATGTCCTTTATGGTTTGCCTAAGCTGTTCACATGATTTAAGGTATAAAGTAAGGCATCCAATCCAATAAGATAATTGTTGCATACATGTGCGAGATGGAATAGCAAGAGTGCAATAAAAGTAACGAGGCAATAAACCTAAGGTAGGGAAGCAGTAACAGTAAAGGAGTAAAAGAGAGGATTGAACTCTGGTTTTTTGGGCCTCAAAGAGACAGGCCCAGCAGTAGCAATAACAGGCAACGACGGACTTCAAATTTCTAAAATACAGCAATGCTGGACTTGGGCCTGAGTTCTTAAGAGCTCGGCAGGCCCAGACAATTGTACATGTCCAAAGAAAAAGAAAGTCATTAGATAATAAAACTCGATACACGTTCGTACATGAAAAGACTTGTAAGCAAAAAATAAGAAAAAGGTCACTAGCAGTATCTAAACATTAGGAAGGTCACACTAATGTGGTGGCTATGTATAGCAAATGATCCACATTGAAAATCTTTCGTTGTCGTTAAACACTAAACCCAAAGAGAATAACGAGTGCCAATGAATTAAGGTCTAAGGAGAGAGTCCCACTCAAGGTCAAAGCCCTCTTTGAATCCCCTGACACTTCAAAGCTCCCAAGGGTCTCAAGGCCCAGGGCGATGCTTGTGCCGGGGAGAGTAGCCCAACAATGAGTCAAACTCTACTTCCAGATACCCTTAACCACTAATGACTCATTCTTCTCTATAGGCTTAAGTGCCAATGAGGCACTTTCAACGTGAATCAATAACCATAATACCATACCACAGAAGGATACACTTCCCTTAATCAAATAGCATAAAGAACACAAAAATAGTTTTCTACCTAAGTATATCTCCAATAATAAGTGAACACATTAAACAGGTCTAAGGCTTCAAACACATATAGAGGTAGTGCTATTAGCATATTACTGTTAAAAACCAAACACTTGAAAATCAAGCACCTTAAGGATAAAGTTGTTGCATGATTTGAATCTATGAAGTTCATGAGTATGGATACATTCCATTCATAGCCTAAGTCTTAATTTCTAGCATGCATATAAGCTAACAATCCCCATTGACAACCTCTGAGGGTATTAACACAGAGGCAAGTTAACCACTTTAATTGAGTTCCTTTAAAGGCGATGACAGAGATACCATTACCAATTATCACTTCTAAAGGATATTGACATGATTATGGATTAACAATTGTAATTAGAGCTCCAAAGATATTAGCAAAGGTCATAGACTTATAACCCCAATAAGAACTTCTAAGAATGTCAACAGGTTTGACAATCAAGGTATCAATAGATAGGCAAACTACTAACCTAGTCAGGACTTCTAAAGATTATTGACAGGGTCACAAGTTCATATTCCAGATTAAGGCCTCCAAAAAGAGTATTAAAGAACCTTAAGCTACCAGATTTTTTTATTTTAAAGTTCAAGACATGACTACTTCTTCCTAAGACTTTTCAACTTCATATTTACAAAACATGATATTAAACTTAATCAGTAACAACAGGAAGTTCATCTAAAATTCATACGCTAGGTCTATCTTGTTCATGCAGTATTAATGAAGCTCTAAAGACAACATGGACATGCACATGGTTGTAAAGAGAAAATAGACAAGTATTGAAGGACTAAATGAGTGCAGGATCACCTATACAGGGAACATGAAGTCATATTATCTCAAAAAATAAAAATGCCATCATCATTAAGCTAACAGTGTCAACACATAAATTTTAGAAGAAGGGATAGGGATGCTATCACTTTGGGAAATTTATCATGTAGGTTAAGGGTAGGATTTCAAACAAAATGGATCTTAGTTTTAACAACTTAGAATACCAGCACTTGCATAAGGCCTCATGACTTAGGTCAGACATGTGATAAACTTCAAAATTTATACAAAGATGGTACAAGAACTTAGTCTGCTCAAATCATGCTCATATAGTGTGATCAAATAACTACAAGCTCATCAGAGAGTCAGTGACCTCTGAAGAGTCTGCAAGAATCAAATAAAAGCATGTTAAAGGAGAGGACAAGTTCAAATATCATAAACCAGCATTCCCAGGCTAAGACGACAGCCTCACAGACTCACATTTATTAAAGTTTGGTTATCAAATAAGCTACCACAAATAAAGATGATACTTAAGGCAAAATGACAATGCTTAACAGAACATCAAGGAAGCCTAAAGAAAGCAAATATCAGGATAGCTTAAGAATTATTAGACTATCCTTATGGTTTAACAACAGAGATAGGACACCAAATAATTATTAGGACTATCACAATACTTTCACTCCAATAACTAATGGATTTCATGATTTTTTGAAACATATTCAATAACTATATGTTGTTAACAAAACATATAAACAGTCAAGACATTGATGCATCGCTAACAATCATTCAATGACAGAACAAATGATACTTACCCAAACAAACGAACAAAGAGGGACGAGATTGAAATTTACTGACCTTTTTTAGGGTAGCAAACCAAACATGAGTTCAATTTAATTGCGTAGGACTCAAAGCTTCAGGCTTGAGCAGTAAAACTACTTGAAAAAAAAGAAGAAGTGGAGATTAATCATAGAGGACCTAAGCTTTTAAATCTTAATGCTTTTTTATTTTTTTTTAATATTCTTATGAGATTTTTTGCTCTTATTAGGTCTACTTGGTCTGGTAGGTGAGAGCATTCAAAGCTCTATTTATAGTGCCATTCAATAGCTTAGGGCTTCAGCGGATTCAAATTTGATAGTGGAGAGTGACGACTACCAGATGATGCAAGTAAAATTGAGTGAAAATCTAAGACACCAAGGTGAAATCAGTAAGGGTTTTACCTGTGGGGAGAGAGGTTAACCGTTGAAGGCAAGAATCAGTGGACAAAGCTCAGAGACCCAAAGGTCACTGTGTTTGACCTCTGGGTAGAGAATATTCATCATGAGACCTTGAAGAAGCTCTATGCATGCTTCGATTTAACATAACACATGATAAATCTGAAGATTTGATGTTTCACTGGTATGCTAGGGTTTTTGATTTGGAGGATTTGAAATGGAGTGATGAAACAAGAAAGGGATCGGCAGAATCGTGAGTGTGAGAGACAGAAGGTATGATTTTCTGGTTGATTGGATTGCACGAATTTGTACAAGGTTGTTCTGGTGATTAGGTCTGTGAGGTTAAGAGAAATGAGAGAGAAAGGGGAAAGAAGGGCGGCTGAGGCAGCAAGGAAATGATTCAGGGTTTGATGGGGATTGGGTCGTCTCCAAGGGTTATTATTGGGAAACGGGGATCTGGGCCATTGATTCTTTAGATCAACGGCCCT
The DNA here is from genome assembly GCA_002018475.1 of Nicotiana obtusifolia. Lineage (NCBI taxonomy): Eukaryota > Viridiplantae > Streptophyta > Magnoliopsida > Solanales > Solanaceae > Nicotiana > Nicotiana obtusifolia. The sequence continues at coordinate 72,299 of MCJB01034087.1, read as the reverse complement.
GATAATTCAGGTTTTAAATGATTTTAAGGAGAAAATGTGATGACCATTAGATCTTCAGTTTTCAACAGCTATGATTGAATCTGATGGGGTAATGAAATTAAAGGGAAAATGGAGAAGAATTCATAGCCGTTGATCTAGGGAACAGATGAATTAGAACTTCTTTTGTGAGCAGGAGAGGGGGATGACGTGGCAAGTTCTGATTGGCTCAAATGGAGTGACATGGATTGCCAACTTGGATTGAAGGGGTTGTTTGGACTGGATATTTTCGGATTGGGCTCTTGTATTGGGCCAAAGTCAATTTAAAAGATAGCCATTGTGTTTTTAATTGTGCAATTACAATTTTATCCATTTAGTCTTTAATCTCTTTAATATTAACTTAATTAAACTTAACTATTTTCAAGAAAATGTAGTAAAAATTATAAAAATCAAATATACTACAAATTGTTGTAATTAATAATTTGTAAAATACTTTATTTTCTAAATTACAACACACTTTTGATTTATTAACATAGTAATCTAATTAATCAAAACTTGAGAAGTAATTTGTTTAATTAATTATAATGTATTTTAAAAATCATTTCAATAGTATAATGAGTATAGTTGTAATTACGTAATACTAATATTAGGTTATTAATTTCAAAACTAATATTAATTAGTTCTACAAAAAATAGATAATTATTGATAGAAAATACTTTCAAAACATTTATTGTAAATTATTAAGTATAAATAAATTAATTTTGAAAGGCAGGGTCAAAATTGACCGTCAATAGTTGAACCTCTTTGACCGGAGACTATGAATGAGTTTTCGGGCAAAAAATTGAACTAAAGCCAATTTTAACCTGACTTTAGGCATACATTGCAGGGATGACATATGGATTCAAGGATGATTACATATTAAATGATTTTTAGGGAGAGCTAAGGAAGATTTTGGGATGATTTTTGCGAAAGTTGGGGCTGAATTATGGCGTTGAATTACTTGCATACCTCAGGCTTAACGAGTATCAGGCCTCATGTAGTTCCGAAGTGAAGATTTTTGAGGAAGTGATACTCGCCAGAATTGCCCTAGTATTGTATTATGACGATACAGCGAGGCGGAGGATTGGGCACTCATACTAGCTTGAATTTTACGGCTTGATTTGAAGGGAAGATTTGGAGTTCCACTGGTCGCTTTGTGCCCAAACTTGGATCCTGGGATCGCTAATGACTTCGCTATCTTTCATAGTGTTGTAGTTTGGTTTGCTGCTTAGAAAGAGTTCCACATTGCGATGTTTGTTCCTGCAAAAATGAAATACACACATACCCATATATTGCAATTCAGAATATATTAAGATATGATGTAAATGATGCAGGAGTGATAACTCCTGGCTACCAGTGAGCTGTTATTTAGGATCGGGATGATGAGATACTTGATCTTGACTCGATTTGTTAGTCGGGCTGTGCACCGTTCCGCAGCTGTTGAAGCATTGAAAAGTGCCTCCGCTTATTTGGAGAGCTTGACTTGTAGAGTGTGTCTCCGCTTGTTGGGAGAGCTTTGCACTGAGAAAATGTCTCCGCTTGTTGGGAGAGCTTGATTTGTAGAGCGAGTCTCCACTTGTTGGGAGAGCTTTGCACTGAGCAAATGTCTCCGCTTGTTGGGAGAGCTTGATTTGTAGAGTGCGTCTCCGCTTGTTGGGAGAGCTTGATTGGTAGAGTGCGTCTCCGCTTGTTGGGAGAGCTTTGCACTAAAATTAGAGTAATCTCCGCTTGGGAGAGAATGAATTAAATCATAATCATGCGTGAAGCTGCATGAGTAAAACGTCAAAAACATTCGAAGTAATAGCCAAGGAAAGAAAAGCATGCCCAAGAGATACTCTCGACTGCGAAGCTAAGTTGCAGCCATCAATTGGCAGAACATCGAGGTTTGCAACTGTCTATTATGGCCTCTGTTGCGATGGAGCGGCGGTGCAGGTTGTTCCGTTCTCGAAATGAACGGTTTGCTATATACAAAGCCTCAATTGGCGAAGCCGACGTTTGATTTGTACAGGGTGCTCCGATCGATTGAGCTGATGATTTGGTATATACATGACTTCAATTGGTGAAGCCAACGGTTCGTTTTGTACAAGGTGCTCCAATTGGTTGAGCAGGCAGTTTGCTATAATCAATTGGTGAAGCCAATGGTTCATTTTGCACAAGGTGCTACAACTGGTTGAGCAGATGGTTTGCTATACACAGTCCCCTTTCCGCATTAGCAGTTTGACTTCGAGGTACCTGCAAAGGATTCAAGGATTAGCTTAAGCTATACCAGAAAATTTAGATAACGGAGAAAGGATGATAATCCTGAAAAAATGGCAGATCCGTCATTTGGCACAGTGCGGTCTCAATATTTCCTTGCTTCCTATTAATCCTACACTCAAAGAAAAATTCTTAGTGGGAGCGGGGAAGTTGGTTTGTGTCGACCACAGTGTTGGTTTTCCCCAACCTCTGATATGGTTACGCCACGAAGTTCGGTAGGAGGAACAAATTACTGTATTTTAGAAAAGTAATTTTGAAAAGCTTTGTTTTAAGATAGATGCTGTTGTTTCGGATTATGACATGTTATGAAATGTTCTCCACGCGTGAGCGTCTTCCCTCGAAAATCTGTCCCGTTGATGTCGATCGTTCATAATGCTTGATGACGTAGCTGTTTGCCATTGCGATTGCGCCCTAATTCGAACTAATACATTACAAAGGTTTTTCCTAAGGTTATGACTGAACCCTTTCAAGTTACCTACGTATCCAAAACGAAATCAGGTCCGAACATAGTTCGTGAGTGATGATAAGATACGATAAAAATGACCGAGCCTGACTCAGGCAGCCTACATATCCAAATGGAATCAGGTCAAGACGTAGTTTGAATATAAGAGATGCAAAATGATGAGATTACAAACGAAATGAAATGACATGGCCGAGTCTGACTCAGACCGCCTACATATCCCATGGAATCAGGCCAGAACATAGTTCAATTACAAGAGACGACTAAATCCAATAAGGATTGGCTACATATTCCTTTCTGAGGAAATCAAGCCGGCGTAGTTCTAGAGCAACATACAAAAGTGATATTTGTTTTTTTTCTATTACAAAAGAAAGAGGGAGAGAAACTGAAACCCTACGTGGGTTGCCTACGTATCCCTCCGTGGGAAGTCAGGTTGAACGTAGTTCTGTTACAGCAAAAACCTAACTCTATTTGTCTTCAAATATAGTATCTCTTGATTGTGTCTGAGTTGATGGGCTTTGTGTTGATTCTTCTATCTATTTCTTCCAGGATTAGAGCTCCACCTGAAAATACTCTGTGAACCACATAAGGACCTTGCCAGTTTGGTGCGAGCTTTCCTTTGGCTTCCTCTTGGTGGGGAAAGATTTTCTTCAAAACAAGCTGCCCCGGTGTGAACTGATGAGGCCTCAGCCTCTTGTTAAATGCACTGGCCATCCTGTTTTAGTATAGCTAAACATGACATACCACATCCATTCTTTCCTCGTTGAGGAGCATGAGTTTCTCCTATTTGACCCGTTTCCACCCTGCATCGTCCAACTTGGACACTTAAATGACCCTTAAAGATGGTATATCGACTTCTGCGGGTATCACAACTTTAGTGCTGTATACTAGCATGTACCGCATTGCCCCAATTGATGTTCTCATGGTGGTCTGATAACCTAGTAAGGCAAAAGATAGTTTCTCATGCCATTGCCTGTGATTGTCTACTATCTTTCGTAGAATCCTCTTGATATTCTTGTTGGCTGCCTCGACTGCCTCATTCATTTGTGGTCTATAGGCTGTGGAGTTACGGTGGATGAGTCTGAACTTCTCGCAGATCTCTTAGTGATGATTGACTCAGTTATCCCAAATCTGCAGACAATGTTGTTTTGGATGAAATCCGCCACTGCCTTCTTTATGATGGCCTTGTAGGTGGATGCTTCGACCCATTTGGTGAAGTAGTCGATGGCTACGAGGATGAAGCGATGCCCATTTGATGCGGCGGTTTCCATGGGTCCAAGCACGTCCATGCCTCAGGCGGTGACCAAGGTGAACCCGTCACGTTCAACTGATTCGGTGGAACCCGGATGAAATCCCCGTTAATCTGGTGCTAGTGACACTTATGTACGTAGCGGATACTGTCACTTTCCATAGTCATCCAAAATTTCCCAACTCTCAAGATCTTTTTGGCTGATGTGAACCTGTTCATGTGGGATCCACACGTTCCTGCATGTATTTCTTCTAGTAAACTGGTTGTCTCGGCGACATCTACACATATCAACAAGCCTAAATCTAGGATCCTCCTGTATAGGACTTCCCAGTTGAGGAAAAAGTGATTCACCAAACTCCTGATGGCTCACTTCTGATTATTGGTGGCATTCTCCGAGTATTCTCTGGTTGCAAGGAATTTCCTGATATCGTGATACCATGCTTACCATCTTGCTCTTCATCTACATGGAATCAATAGGCATGTTGATCCCTAATCTCTACCTAGATATGGTCAATGTTGTTCTTGTCTGGATGCTAAATCATGGATCATAGAGTTGGAAGGGCATCAGTAAACTCGTTCTGAATCCTGGGGATGTGCTTGAACTCAATCTTCGTGAACTTCTTGCATAGCTCCTTCATGCAATGCAGGTACGGAAGGATCTTGACATTTTGGTGGACCATTCCCCTTGGACCTGGTGTATCAATAGATCAGAATCCCCTATGATCAAAAGTTCTTTGACGTTCATGTCGACTTCCATTATGATCCCAAGGATGTATGCTTTGTATTCAGCCATATTATCGGTACAAGGAAATCTTATCTTTGCCGATGTTGGATAGTGCTGTCCGGATTTTGAAATTAGGACTGCCCCAATTCTGACTCCTTTAAAGTTTGCTGCTCCATCTTAAACATTCTCCATCCAGGGTATGATTCTGCAATAGCTTCTCCAGCAATTAATACTTCTTCATCGGGAAAATCCGTAGTGAGTGGCTTGTAATCCCCGTCCACCAGATTTGTTGCGAGGTGGTCGGCTAAAGTTTGCCCCTTGATAGCCTTTTAAGTTATGTACACAATGTCAAATTCGCTGAGGAGAATTTTCAATTTAGCTAGCTTTTTGGTGGACATCGGCTTCTGAAAGATGTACTCGAGTGGGTCGAGCCGAGATATCAGATACGTAGTGTATGCCAATATGTAGTGCCTTAGTGTTTGGGCGATCCAAGTCAGAGCACAACATATGTGTTCTGCCAAAGTATATTTGGCCTCGCGTGGCGTGAACTTCTTACTTAACTAGTAGATGGCCTGCTTCTTTCTCCTAGTTTTGTCATGCTATCCCAACACACAGCCGGAGGCGTAATCCAAGACTGACAGATATAGAAACAATGGCTTCCCGGGCTCGGGAGGAACCAAAACTGGTGGATTTGATACTATTCCTTGATCTGTCAAAGGCTTTCTGGCACTTTTCTGTCAATTTTGTGGCAGCGTTCCTTTTCAGCGACTTGAAAATGGGTTCACAACTTACCGTGGACTGGGCTATGAAATGACTAATATAATTCAATCTACCTAGGAAACTCATCACATCTTTCTTACTCTTTATTGGTGGCAGTTCCTGAATGGCCTTGATTTTTGACAGGTCCAGTTCTATCCCTTTCCTGCTTACAGTGAAGCCCAACAGTTTTCCAGCAGGGACTCCGAACACGCATTTTGCCGTGTTCAATTTCAAACTGTACCTTTGCAGGTGTTCAAAAAATTTCCTCAAATTTCCTAGTGCTTTGAATTCTTTCGGGACTTGATGATGACGTCATCCACATATACTTCACTCTCCTTATGAATCATGTCGTGAAAAAAGTCGTTACGTCCTCATGTAGGTGGTGCCGGTGTTCTTGAGACCGAACATCATGACTCTATAGAATTAAACTCCCCAAGGTGTAGTGAAGGCCGTCTTTTCTACGTCTTCCTCGTGCATCAAAATTTGGTGGTACCCGGTGAAATAGCCCACAAACGACTACAGTTCATGCTTTGCGCATTTGCCAATAAGGATGTGGATATTTGGTAAAGGAAAGTCGTCCTTTGGACTAGCTTCGTTGAGAACTCAGTAATCCACTCATATCCCGATCTTCCCGTTTTTCTTGGGAACTAAAATGATATTTACCAACCAGCTGGGATAATTGGTGACCCTTACCACATTCACCTCTATTTGCTTGGTTACTTCCTCCTTTATCCTCAAGCTCAAATCGGGCTTAAATTTCCTGGGTTTTTGCTTGACCGGCGGTCTAGTAGGATCGCTAGGCAGTCGGTGCGAGAAAGTGTCAGTACTTAATCCCAGCATGTCATCATATGACCATGCAAACACGTCAATGTATTGTTGGAGGAGCTCAACCAGTTTTTCCTTCTGTTCGGCTTCTAGATGAATGCTGATTCTGGTCTCTTTCACCTCTTCTTCACTTCCAAGGTTAACCACTGCTGTTTCTTCGAGGTTGGGACTTTTCTGACTCTCCAACTGTTCGATCTCCTGTGGGAGATTGTCTGGCATCATACTCTTGTCATACTCCTCGTACTTTGGGTCGTGGTGCTCAAGGTTTCGTTACATGTCACAATCACGGAACGCAGATTTTTATCGTTGTGATTATTGAAAAGAAAAACCAAGTATAAATGAAGCGGTACATAAAGTCACAATATTTTAAGAAAATGATTCTTTTTATTTCATGAAAAGAGGAACGTCTTAAGCATTCAAAATAGGCAAATGTCAAAAAGGTATAAACACGGTACATGCCTCAATTGACCGTGCTCTTTTCGCAAAGAAAACTTTTACCGTTCCACACTACCAAGACTCCCGGAGAACCAAAGATGGACTGGCATTCCAATTCCGCAGCTCTTCCTCTGGTTCAGCATCTCTGATGGTCGGTGTCTTGATGTTAGTCCCTTCATAGCATTCTTCAATCATATTCAGGAATAACTTTCCCATCCAATCGATGATATCATCTTCTAGTACTGAACTCTAGTCTGGACTTGAAACATGCTCTTGCACAAACACCTTTTACCCGTAACTACCGGTATGAGCTTTCCCCATCGGAGGCTGATATCCTATGTTGGCCCTTTCTTTCTGTCCATTATGTTCAATTGGATCTGTGATCCCTTTCGACCTGGCTCCCAACCCTGTTCTTGGTCTGTATTTATATTTCATCATCTTCCTCATAGCCATCTTGGACCTATAACGCAACTGTATCCCCAAGTTTTATTCAGTATCTTCCATTTTAGTGGACTGCATGATTTCCACCACATGGAAAGAAACTCCGTCTAGCCCTTCAATGAATGGAACAACATGATCCAAATAAATGGAGTGACCCCACTCACCGTGGACCACGGTATCCTGACATCCCCACTCAAATTTCATGCATTGGTCCAGAGTAGATGAGACGACCCCTGCCATGTGTATCCAGGGCCTTCCCCACAGCAAGTTGTACGAAGAAGAGATATCTATTACTTGAAATAATATAGAAAATTCGACCGGTCCGATATGCAAAGCCAAATAAATATCTCCAATGACATCCTTCTGCGAATCGTCGACGGCCCTTACCCTCACATGGATTTACTTGACTTCTCTCTAATGGCAACTCCCTCAAAGTAAAGAGCGGACAAATGTTGATCCTAACCCTCTATCAACCAGCACTCAGGAAACCACCTTGTCCCTGCTTTTGATAGTGATATGAAGGGTTTTTTTGTGACTTACGCCTTCAACGGGAAGTTCATCTCTTCTAAAAGTGATCATATTTGCTTCGACCATTTTCCCATCATTGTGGCCAGCGCCTCACTGGTGGTGTTGCTTGGTACACTTACCTCGCTTAGTACTTTCAACAGGGCATCCTTATGACTGTCAGAGCTCATCAGCAAGTTTATGATTGATATCTATACTGGCATTTTCTTCAACTGCTCCTCCATGGAGTACTCTTTGGTCAATAGTCTCTTCCAGAATTCAGTGGCTTCTGGGTTTGTTATGTTCCTTCTTTGAATCTGCTCTCTTCCCAAGGTCCCTCAATTTGCATCTACAGGAGCGTAGCATCTTCAAGACCTAGTCATACCATGGGCTGCGGTAGAGTCCGTCATTTTGGCCTTCCCCTTCTGCTGGTCCGTCCATGGGATAGTTTTGTATTCCCAACTCTCTTCGTCCCCCGTAGCAATGGCAGGTTGTCGCTAATAAGTCTGTACTGTCACTGCAGGTCTTACTTGCATTGTAATCATTGGAGTCCTTTGAGGCGGGATCCTAGCGGCTTCTGCATTTCCTATTGTGACAATCGTTACCTTTAGGTCATATTCTTTGTCCAATGTGATGTTGACTCCTTGGTTTCGATGGTTTGGCAGCGGATTGTGATTCATATTGAGCAGCGCCCGAATGCACTGTATGGCTCCGCTCTTGATAAGTATTTCAATCTTATTTTTCATCTTAAAACAATCTTCAGTATCATGCCTAATTACTGCATTTTACTTGTGTTTGAGTTTGAATGTGAGTGTATTGCACTTATTTTCTGTTTATGCCTTACAGGAAGTGATTTCGAGTTAAAAAGATATTCGGGAGCTAAATCGAACAAGTGGAGCTTTGAAGTGTGAGTAAAAGCCCAAGGAATTACATCGGGATCACGTTTGGGGGTCGAGAGTGAGGTCTAGATATTAAAAATCGAAGAAAATGAGTCACTCTATAAAACATCCACTGCCGCGGCACGTGGAGCGGCGGGTGGGGCAGCATGACAGTGTGATTTGTATGCTGCCCGCCAGAAATTCGCCTATGAAATTCTCCACTAAAGCCCCATGTAGCGGCACATGGTGCGGCGCACCTGTGTGATTTTCTCAGAGTATTTTCCTGTTTCGGCTTGGAAAAAGGTAGTTTTGCCTGGGCCAACTCCTACATGGTATAAATACACCAAAAAATATTTTTGAAGGGACTTTTGACCTAGGAAGCTTTCGGAGAGCATTGGAGGCTACAAGACATACAATTTCATCATCTTTCCATCAATTCAATATGGGATTTTGCATTGTAACATTAGATTGATGTTTTGTGATTCGATAATTATATTTGTGATGACTTCCTCCATCATTATGAAGTAGTTTACCTCAGGGTTTGACGGATATGGTGTTTTGATACATATTTGTGGATTTTAACTCAAGTTCTTGCTTGAATTCGTTTATGGAGTTTTGAATTGTTGCAACTTTATTCACCGGATTATTGAATCGAAAGAGGAGTTTTTTGGTGATTATCTGCATTATTTTATTTGATTTAATCAATTGATTCTCTTAAGCAATCGAAAGAGCTTGTTAAATTGTTAATTAAATCAAGTTAGGAGAATATTCGAGAAACGTTCTCCTAAAGACTAATCCATTAATGCATGCTTGCATACTTTCATAGTGTTTATATCAGTTCACCTCATAGAGTTAAGATTTAATCAAGAGAGGAGTCTTGACTACACGTTTGAACTAATCATTGATTGAATTAGTGAGCATCATTAGAACATTAGAGTGAATTAAACTAGAGTTAAATCCTAATTAGCTTTCTTGCACCTATCCTGTCAAACGCTTATTCTTCTTATTGATAAGAAACCAAATCTGTGAATCTCTAATTCCTTGCTGTCAATTTTCAATTGCTTTATCTTAGTAGTTAAACGTAGTTCATCATCATTTTAACTCAAGTGTTGATCCTCCTGAATAGCAATTAAACCAAAAATTACTCGAACATTATTTAAACCCAATCCTTGTGGAGACGATATTTTATTGTACTATCTTTGATTAGCGAGCATCCATTTCGTGTTGTGTCTTGCGCTCGTCAAATTTTAGCGTCGTTGCTGGGGATTAGCAATCTATAGTGTTCAAAATAGTTTTTGGTGCTAATTAAGAAATTTATTTTTATTTTGTTCTTCATGGGTTTCTCTTCCATGTGCAGACAATAGGTTACGTTTGTGGTGTATGACTCGATCTTCTTCAAAATAGGTAATACCCTACGAACCGCAAAGTTCTTGGGGAAACCTTCAACCCAATAACACATGGCTAATAACGGTGACGACGAGGTAGATTTAGCTGCAAGAGAGGAAACACAGAATAGAGAAGAAGCTACAAGGATAGCAACTGAGGCATCCCGTAAAGCTGCTGAGAAGACTTTCAAAGATAATGGGTGCCGAAGATTCAATCTAAATCGACCCTTGGTTGAAGACCAGTTCGAGAATGAGGTACCTAGGCCTGGTAGAGCATTGGGTGATTATGCCAGACCAGTCTACAATAAGGGATTGTCCAGTGTCAGACCTCCACCAGTAGTAGAAAATAATTTCAAGTTGAAGCAAGGATTGCTTTAAACCATCCAAAACAAGTGTGTCTTCAGAGAGAAGGTGAACGAAGATCCTAACATTCACTTGATGGATTTTGAGGAAATCATGAACGCCTTCCAGTACAACGGAGTGTCAAAAGATGCAGTATACTTAAGGGCATTCCCCTTTTCATTGAAGGATGACGCAAAGCACTGGCTTCGTAGCTTACCAATGGGGTCGATTAGAACATGGGAAGATATGACTAAAAGGTTTCTTGACAAATACTTCTCAGCTGCAAAAACAGTGAAATCCAGAAGGAAAATTCACAACTTCTGCCAGAGGGACACTGCAACAATTGTTGAGGCTTGGAAAAGATTCAATGAGAGAATAAGGAAGTGTCAGCATAATGGGATTGAATTGTGGATGCAGCTCTAGAACTTTTGGGATGGACTGACACCTCCCTTCCGACGAACTCTGAACACTGCAGTCGGAGGTCCTTTAATGAAGAAGACTGCTGAGGAGATTGTGGCAATTCTTGATGAGCTCTCTGAAGATGCTAACCAGTGTCCTGCTGAGAGTAATGATAGAAGAAAATCAGTTGGGGTTCATCAAGTAGATTCTAACACAGCAGTGCAAGCCTAACTAGAGGCTATGGCCAAAGAGAGAAGAAAGGTGACCTTAGCCAAGGTCCAGAGCCAACCATCACCAGTTTGTGATTTCTGTGGAATGGGTCATCCAATGCATGAGTGTCAGGCCTTAGCTGTAGATGAAGTGGTAAATGTTGTGGGAAGCTTTGATACAGGCAACTACTAGAGTGGTAATAATTTTAACCCTATGGGACAGAGGCACCCTAGCTTTTCTTGAAGTTCACCAAGTGGTAGCCTGAACTCATGGCAGCAGAATAACTCCAGACCCTAGGGACAGGGAGATACAAGTTTTATAGTCAGCAGAGGTAGCAATATCAGCCTCCACAGTCTAATCAGTCTAGCATGGAAAATTTAATGAAGGCCTTTAATATTAAGACAGATGAGAGGCATGAAACCCATGGCTCAGCTATACGAGAACATGGCTCAGGTATCAAAGAACTGGGCACGGCTTTTAAAAACTTAGAAAGACAGGTTGAACAACTAGTTTATCTATTGTATGAGAGGATTGCAGGAAATCTCCCTACTGATACTGGAAAAAAATCCAAAAGAGACAATAAATGCAGTGTCTTTGAGGAGTGGGCACGTATTGGAGGATCCCAAGGTAAAACAAAAGAATGAGTTGATTGAAGGATAGGTAAGGATTGTGGAGGAGCAGAAAAATAGCAACATTCAAGAAGGTGAAGTGATGGTAGATGGGGGTTTGAAGAAGAAGGGGAAGATTAGAGCTCAGAAAAAGAAGAGAGATGATAAGGAAACAAATAATGATATTGAAGAGAGCAAATACGTGCCTGCTTTTCCTTTCCCCCAGAAGCAAAGAAGAGAAAAGTTAGACAAACAATTCGAGCGCCTTCTACAAGTGTTCAAGCAGGTGCATGTGAATATACCTTTCACAAAGGTGCTTCCAGAGATGCCGGTTTATGCTAAATTCACGTAGGAGATATTGTACAAGAATGCGGAAAGTGGAAGAGACATCGGTTGTCAAGCTGACAGAGCATTGTAATGCCATTTTACAAAATAAGATCCCTTAAAAATGTGGAGATCCATGGAGTTTTATTATACCTTGCTCTTTGGGAAGCACTAAATTTTAAAAATCTTTGTGTGATTCAGGTGCTTCTATTAATTTTATGCCTTTATCTATTTTCAGGAAATTAGAGGGAGAGATTGGAGAAATCAGGTTGGTACCTGTGTCCTTGCAACTGGTGTATCAGACCACAATCATACCGGAAGGAATAGTTGAAGATGTGCTAGTTCGGGTAGACAAATTTGTGTTCTCTGTAGGCTTCATTGTGGGGAACATGTAGGAGAATATGGAGGTCCCGCTGATTTTAGGAAGACCCTTCTTGGCTACGGGCAGAGCAATTCTGAATATTCAGGAAAGGAAACTCATGTTTAGAGTGGGTGATGAAAGGTTGATCTTCAAGATGGAAGGAAAAGGAGGGACTTAAGGAGTAACTTGGAGAGGATAAAACTGATAAGTGTGGGTTGTACCTAAAGAAGGCAGAAAAGAAGATCTCATCATGGATGTGTGCACTGGGTCGGGAGTGCAAAGGAGATCCCGACTTTGACTCAAACCCCGACTAGATGAATCAGGGAAGTTTCTTTTACCTCTTGCTTTTTATTTGTGTATCATGGGGACATGCCACAATTTAAAGTGTAGGATGGGGTATGTAAATATGTATATGTATATGTATGTTTGTGTTAGTTTCTTTTGATTGAATTTTTTGTTTTTACTTTTCCTGACGATGAATTTCCGCGACTGTTTTCTTGAGGATCAAAGTCAAAGAAAAAAATATTTTGTTCTATTTAGGTAGTGTAGTAATCCACCCTTCATTTTTCTTTGTGCCGCGGTTCTTTTTTAAGAGTTTTGCTTGAACCGGGTGTAGTTAGTATATTTTCTTTTTTTAGGAATAGTGAAGTCTTGTGCTATGTATTAAATGGATATGACTTTCTTTGACTTTGTTGTTCCTTGAGAGCAGTGAGCGCCTTATTTGTGATGCCTAGGCTCAGTTCTTGACTCTTAAATAGGTACCTTAAATTGGTTGATTGTAACGTTGCTTAACTGCTTTGACTAGAGAGTCGAGATAAATCCAATCCTAAGTGAGTTATATGCCAATGTGTGTGCGAGGTTTTGTGATATTCTGTGCATGTCAATTGATGTCTAGAACTTGCCCCGTGTGTTTGCAAAGCGAAATAGTTGTCTTGTTCAGTTTGGGAAGTGATATAAGCATTTCTTTGTTGCAGCCAGATATATGTTTTTACCCACCTAATTGTGATGTATCTTAGTTAGCCTCGTTGAGCTTGTAATCCTATTTTTTTGGCAACCACACTATAAGCTTGACCCTGTTGTTTGAATTGATTATCTTTTTGAACCTTTTAACTCTCTTGGACACATGATTTTGTTACGAGCTTGTAAGTGCTAAGTTTGGTATGGTCGGGTTTTTGAGTGGAACTATAGAAAAAGGAGAAAGGTGCACTGTTTGAAAAATTATGAGAGCCACTTATAGAGAATTGAAAAAGAAAAAAGAGTTTGATTAAAAAGGAAGAAAAAAATCAAAACTTAGAGAAGAAAAAAAAAATTCCATGCTAGTGATAGTTCTCATCTTGTTTGTGCTTAAAGATATTGGGAGCTTGATGCTATTATGTATGAAGGTTAGCATTTGGTTCAACACAAGTGTGGGGTTTGAATTATTAATGTATATGTGTTAAAGTGCTTAGGGAGGTGTAGTCACTATATCCAAATCTATCCTAGCCGTCCCGCAACCTATATTACAACCAAATTAAGCCCTAATTAATCCTTGACTAACTGAGCTCAATTAGTAGAGTATTACACTATGGGCAAGCCTATGGTACGTTTTCTGTGGCACATGAATTTTATTTCTAAGAGTGAGTGAATTCTTTCTATCTTGATTTCCTATAGGTTCTTGAAATTTATCGTGTGTGGAACTACTCTCTATTGTTTGCGTGAGGGCACATGATTTGTGAAGTTAAGGTGAAATCTTTGACCTCTGTGTTAGAGTAAATGAGCATGTTATGAAAAATGTGTGGTGCTCTTGAGTCGAGTCTTGAGGCGAGGATATTGTGATATGGTGCTTAGTCTGTTTTAAATATTCTTGGCATGATGCATTAGGGAAGTTGCCTGATAAGAAGGTCGTCTCCATGTGAAGTGCAGTTTGATTGCTCGAGGACGAGCAATGGTTTATGTGTAGGGTGTTGATGGTAGGCTAGAATCACGTGTTTTTGTCATAGTTTGCACTCTAATTACTGAATTTTACTTGTGTTTGAGCTTGAATGTGAGTGTATTGTACTTATTTTGTGTTTTATGCCTTGCAGGAAGTGATTTCGAGTTAAAAAGATATTCGTGAGCTAAATCGAACAAGTGAAGCTTTGAAGTCTGAGTAAAAGCCCAAGAGATTACACAGGGATCACGTTCGGGGGTAGGGAGTCAAGTCTACAGATCAAAAATCAAAGAAAATGAGTCATTTTGTAAAACATCCACTGCCGCGGCGCGCGGAGCAGCGTATGGGGTGGCGCGACAGTGTTATTTGTCTGCTGCCTATCAGAAAGTCGCCTCTGAATTTCCCCACTAATGCCGCGCATGGGGCGGGGCATGGTGCAGCGCGCCTGTGTGATTTTCTCAGAGTATTTTCCTGTTTCGGCTTGGAAAAGGTAGTTTCGCCTGGGCCCACTCCTACATGGTATAAATACACCAAAAAGACGTAATTGAAAGGACTTTTGAACATAGAAGCTTTAGGAGAGCATTGGAGGCTACAAGATACATGATTTCATCATCTTTCCAGCAATTCAATACGGGAGTTTGGATTGTAACGTTAGATTGGTGCTTCCTTATTCTTTAATTATATTTGTGATGACTTCCTCCATCATTATGGAGCAGTTTACTTTAGGGTTTGATGGATATGGTGTTTTGATAAATATTTGTGAATTTTAACTCTAGTTCTTGCTTGAATTTGTTTATGGAGTTTTGAATTGTTGCAACTTTATTCTACGGATTATTCAATCGAAAGACGAATATTTTGGTGATTATCTTTGTATTATTTTGTTGATTTAATCCATTGATTCTCCTATGTAATCGGAAGAGCTTGTTGAATTGTTGATTAAATCATTTTAGGAAAATATTCAAGAGACGTTCTCCTAAAGACTAACCCATTAACGCATGCTTGCATACTTTCACAGTGCTTATATTAGTTCACATCGTAGGGTTAAGATTTAATCGGGAGAGGAGTCTTGACTACACGTTTGAACTAATCATCGAGTAAATTCGTGAGCATCATTAGAACATTAGAGTGAATTAAACTAGAGTTAAATCCCAATTAGCTATCTTGCACCTATCCTGTCAAACCCTTATTCCTCACATTGATAAGAAACCAACTCTATAAATCTCTAATTCCTTGCAGTCAATCGTCAATTGCTTTATTTAAGTAGATAAATGTATTTCATAATTATTTAACTCAACTTTTGATCCTCCTGAATAACAATTAAAACAGAAATTACTCGAACATTGTTTAAATCCAATCCCTATGGAGATGATATTTTACTATACTATTTTTGATTAGAGAGCATCAATTTTGTGTTGTGTTTTGCTGTCGTCAATTTTTGGCGTCGTTGCCGGGGATTAGCAATCAATAGTGTTCAAAATAGTTTTTAGTGCTAATTCAAGAATTTATTTTTATTTTGTTCTTCATGGGTTTCTCTGCCGTGTGCAGGCAACAGGTTAAGTTCGTGGTGTATGACTTAATCTTCTTCAAAAGAGGTAATACCCTACAAGCCGGAGTTGGAAAAACACCAGCGACAACTGAGGAAAGAGAAAGAGTTTACCAAAAAGTTCTTGGGGCAACCTTCAACCCAAGAACACATGGCTAATAATGGTGACGACGAGGTAGATTTAGCTACAAGAGAGGCAGCACAGCATAGAGAAAAAGCTGCAAGGATAGCAGCTGAGGCAACCCGTAGAGCTGCTGAGTAGACTGTCGAAGATAATGGGGCTCGAAGATTCAATCTAAATCGACCCTTGGTTGAAGACCAGTTCGAGAATACGGTACCCACGCCTGGTAGAGCATTGGTTGATTAAGCCAGACCAGCCTACAATCAGGGATTTTCCAGTGGCTGACCTCCACCAGTTGCAGCAAATACTTTCGAGTTGAAGCAAGGCTTGCTTCAAACCATCCAGAACAACTATGTCTTTAGAGGGAAGATGAATGAAGATCCAAACACTTACTTGATGGATTTTGAGGAAATCATGAACACCTTCCAGTACAACGGAGTGTCAAAAGATGCAGTATACTTAAGGGCATTCCTCTTTTCACTGTAGGATGACGCGAAGCACGGGCTTCGTAGCTTACCAACGGGGTCGATCAGGACATGGGAAGACATTACGAAAATGTTTCTTGATAAATACTTTTCAGCTGCAAAAACAGTGAAATTCAGAAGAGAAATTCACAACTTCTGCCAGACCGACACTGAAATAGTTTTTGAGGTTTGGGAAAGATTCAAGTAGATAGTGAGGAAATGTCAGCATAATGGGATTGAATTGTGGATGCAACTCCAGGACTTTTGGGATGGACTGACACCTCCTTCACAGTGAACTCTAAACACTACAGTCGGAGGTCCTTTAATGAAGAAGACTCCTGAGGAGATTGTGGCAATTCTTGATGAGCTCTCTGAAGATGCCAGTAGCCTGCTGAGAGTAATGATAGAAGAAAATCAGTTGGGGTTCATCAAGTAGATTCTAACACAGCACTGCAAGCCCAACTAGACGCCATGGACAAAGAGATAAGAAAGTTGACCTTAGCCAAGGTCCAGAGCCAAGCATCACCAGTTTGTGATTTCTGTGGAATGGGTCATCCAACGCATGAGTGTCAGGCATTAGCTGCAGATGAAGTGATAAATGCTGTGGGAAGCTTTGACAAAGGCAACTACCAGAGTGGTAATAATTTTAACTATATGGGACAGAGGCACCGAGGCTTTTCTTGGAGTTCGCCAAGTGGTAGCCTTAACTCATGGCAGCAGAATAACTCCAGACCCCAGGGACAGGGAGTTACAGGTTTTAAAGTCAGCAGAGGTAGCAATATCAGCCTCCACAGTCTAATCAGTCTAGCATGGAAGATCTAATGAAGGCCTTTATTATTAAGACAGATGATAGGCATGAACCCCATGGCTCAGATATACGAGAACATGGCGCAACTATCAAAGAACTAGGCATGACCTTTCAAAACATGGAAAGACAGGTTGGACAACTAGCTAATCTATTGTCTGGGAGGATTCCAAGAACTCTCCCTGCTGATAGTGAAAAAAATCCAAAAGGGTCAATAAATACCGTGTCTTTGAGAAGTGGGCACATATTGGAGGACCTCAGGGCAAAACAAAAGAATAAGTTGATTGAAGGACATGTAGAGATTGTGGAGGAGCAGAAAAATAGCAACATTCAGGAAGGTGAAGTGATGATAGATAAGGGTTTGAAGAAGAAGGGGAAGATTAGAGCTCAGAAAAAGAAGAGAGATGATAAGGAAACAAATAAAGAGACTGAAGAGAGAAAATACATGCATGCTCTACCTTTCCCCTAGAAGCAAAGAAGAGAGAAGTTAGACAAACAATTCGAGCGCTTTCTACACGTGTTCAAGAGGTGCATGTGAATATACCACGGAGGCGCTTTCATAGATGCCGATTTACGCTAAATTCATGAAGGAGATATTGTCCAAGAAGCGGAAAGTGGAAGAGACATCGGTTGTCATGCTGACAGAGCATTGTAGTGCCATTTCACAAAATAAGCTCCATAAAAAATGTGGAGATCAAGGGAGTTTTATTATACCTTGTTCTTTAGGAAGTAATAAATTTCAAAAATCTTTGTGTGATTCAGGTGCTTCTATTAATTTTATACCTTTGTCTATTTTCATGAAATTAGAGGGAGATATTAGAGAAATCAGGTTGATACCTGTGTCCTTGCAGCTGGCAGATCGGACCACAATCGTACCGGAAGAAATAGTGGAAGATGTGCTAGTTCGGATTGACAAATCTGTGTTCCCTGTAGACTTTATTGTGGTGAAAATGGAGAAGAATAGGGAGCTCCCGCTGATTTTAGGAAGACCCTTCTTGGCTATTGGCAGAGTAGTTCTGAATATTCAGAAAAGGCAACTCATGCTCAGAGTGGGAGATGAAAGGCTCATCTTCAAGATGGAAGGAGAAAGGGGGGCCCTAAAGGAGCATCTTGGAGAGAATAAGTGTGGGGTGTACCCAAAGAAGGCAGAAAATAAGATCTCAGCATAGATGTGTGCACTGGGTCGGGCGTGCAAAGGAGATCCCGACTTTGACTCAAACCCCGATTAGATGAATCGGGCAAGTTTCCTTTACCTCTTGCTTTCTATTTGTGTGTCATGGGGACCTGTCACAATTTAAAGTGTGGGGTGGGGTATGTAAATATGTATATGTATATGTATGTTTGTGTTCGTTTCTTTTTATTGGTAAAACAATTTGACTTTTCCCGATGATGGATTTCAACGACTGTCTTCTTAAGGGATGAAAGTCGAAGCAAAAAAATATTTTGTTTTGAGGTGGTGTAACGATCCGACCGGTCGTTTTGACCATTTGCATTTCGTTAGCTATTTGAAGTCTTGAGCAGCATCGTATGATGTATTATGACTTGTGTGAATCGGGTTTTGGTTTTCAGGTTATTCAAAATTGATTTGGAGGAATGGATTTCATGATTGAAGCTTTAAATTTGGAAGAGTTGATTGAGTTTGACTTTTTAGTATTTGACCTCGGATTTGAGTTTTAATGGTTTCATATGGTCCAGATGGTGATTTTTAACTCAGGTGTATGTCCAAATTTGCATTTGGACATTTCTAGAAGGTTTCGGAGCTAATTGGAGAAAGTTGAAAATATGAAGGTTTGGAAAGTTCATAAGTTTGATCGGGAGTTGACTTTGATGAATATCAGGTTCGGATTTCAGTTCCGGTAAGTTGAATATATTCGCAATGTCATTTGGGACTTATGTGCAAAATGTGAGCTTATTCCTAGTTGATTAGATATGTTTCGGCGCGAGTTATGGAAGTTGAAAGTTCAAAAGTTCATTAAGTTTTATTTGAGGTGCGATACGTTGTTTTGATGTTGGTATGTGTGATTTGAGGCCTCGAGTAGGTCCGTGTTATGTTATGGGACTTGTTAGTATACTCGGACAGGGTCTCGAGGGGCCTGGGTGAGTTACGAACGTGTTTCAGATCATCTTTCATTCATGTATGATGGCTGGCCTTTGCTGGATCTGGTGTGACCATACTGGCGGAGCCATGGACGCAGGTGCGGAGCCGCAAAAGCGACAGTAGCATCACAGAAGCAAAGACTGTGCTGCGGGCAGGAGTCCGCACATGCAGAGTTATCTTCGCATCTACGAAGGCACAGATGCGATGCATGAGGGCGCAGAAGTGAGAGGCAGTGCAGGTGTGTGAAGTTTGTTCGCACATGCGTTTGCAGAAGCAGAGATATTTTGCAAGTGCGATGGGTTGGCTAGCAGTGCTCTTCCGCAAGAGTGAGATTCTTGGTCGCACGCGCGAGTCCGCAAAAGCGAAAATTGGTTTGCAAATGCGAATGTCACTGGGCAAAAGCTATATCATCGAGGGTTAGTTGTTTTATTCTCATTTTTTAGAGTTGCAGCTCGGTTTTGGGTGACTTTGGAGAGGAATTTCACCACACGAATTGGGGTAAGCATTCTTAACTCGGTTTGATTATATTTCACGAATCTATACTTATTTTTGGCATTAAGTTGATGATTTCCAAAGAGAAATTGGGGGTTTTTGTTTAAAGTTTCGTAGAATGAAATTTTAAGTTTTGAATATCGATTCGGAGTCGGATTTAAGTGAAACTAGTATGTTTGGACACGTAACTAAACGGGTTGTCAGATTTTTTGAGTTTCATCGGGTTCCGAGACGTGGACCCAGGTTTGACTTTTTGGTTGATTTTGGGATTCGATTAATGATTCATCTTTTATCAATTGGAATTGTTTCCTTAGGGATTATTTAATGTATTTGAGTTGCTTTTGGCTAGTCTCGAGCCGTTAGGAGGTCGGTACGCGCGAGATGGCATTTTTGGAGTATCATTTGGCTTGCTCGGTATTGGATTTGGCTTGTTCGAGGTAAGTAACACTTCTAAACTTGGTGTTGAGGGTATGAAACCCCAAATTACGTCTTATGTGATTGATGTTGAGGTGAAACGCGTGCTAGATGACAGGCGTGAGGCCGTGCACCGTGTGAATTGTGATTTAGTCGATTCCATGGAACAATGTAGCTATCTTATCTGAACATTTTTATTGTACTCTATGTGTTAGAGCACTTGAGTTGTAATCTTGTTAGAAACCATGTCTAGGCTATATGCTTATCCTGTTGGGACCCAGTGAGGTCATTTTTGTTGTCGAGTTATTTGCTTTCATAGCAATTACATACTCAGTCATACTTATTCATTTGCATATCATATCTCAGTCTCCGTTGCTATCTATTGATACATTATATCATCATTTTAGGCTGATTTTTCATGACATTGTGAGCCCGATAAACTAGAGAGATTGATGACTGAGTAAGGCCGAGGGCCTGTTGTGAGTGATATTTATGGGATCAGGTTGCACGCTGCAACAAGATTTATTGATTCATGCCAGGATTTGGCTTATTATAGCGTTTGGGCTAGATCGACCCCTCCGGAGTCTGCACATCCACAGTAGGTGCAGTTGCTATGGATTTTTGGGCTGGATTTGCCTAGATTCATTTGCATTGGGCTGGATCTTCCCTGGATTCATTTGCATACCGCTGGATCTGCCCTGGATTTATTTTTGTTTGTGCTAGATCTATCTTGTATTTATTTATGTTTGTGCTGGATACGCCCTAGAGTTATTTATGTTTGTGCTGGATCTGCGTTGTACAGTACTGACTGACTGAGTCTGCTGAGTATTGAGCATGGTGAGTGAGAATATGAGGCAGTGAGATTGAGTACTCTGAGAGTGTGAGTACATGAGTTCATAACTGAGGTGCATTGCATTTGACATGCGTACTTGAGATACAAGCATAGAAATGCATTTCCTCATGCTACCCCGTTTTGGTGACATTCATGATTTTACTTGCATATTGACATGTATGTATATAGATGTACTTTCCTCATGCAATCTAAAAATGAAACATCTTAATTATCGTTGAAAGATTTTTGGGGAAAAATTACAGTTTTAAGATATTTCTCATATCTCTGGTGATTTGGTGAAAAGAACTGAGTTTTACTGACATCTTTGAAAAACATGCCTATTTTCCCATAACTGTGAACGAGTTGAGCATCGTACATCTGAATTATTTCTTGTACCATTTTTAGTATGTTGTTATGAACTGTTGTTGGTTATTGGCGTTAGACTCCGACCCTTGTTCCATCTCGTCATTACTTTCAACCTAAGGTTAGGTTTGTTACTTATTGAGTACATAGGGTCGGTTGTACTCATACTAAATTTTTGCACCTTGCGTACAGATGTTGGATGCTGATGTTACTGCGTATGACGGGAGCTGGATTTGAAGATGTACCCGCGTTTCGGTCATAACTGCCTTTTGATCTTAGTAGGTTTAGAATTTTAATCTGTTCATATATATTTCAAACTGATGATGTATTTTATTTCATACCAGCTTTGTAAATTCTAAATCCTAGAAGCTCATGATTTGTACTATCAGTCATTGAGATTTTGTATAAAAGTTTGGTTATTTCATCATTATTGTCTCATCAAATTTCGTAGGAATTGATTTGTTGTTAATTGGCTTACCTAGTGGGTCAGGTAAGGTGCCATCATGAGTACTTGGATTTTGGGTCGTGACAAGTTGGTATGAGAGATCTAGGTTCATAAGTTCTACGAGTCATGAGCAAGTGTCTAGTAGAGTCTTC
The DNA here is from genome assembly GCA_002018475.1 of Nicotiana obtusifolia. Classification (NCBI taxonomy): domain Eukaryota; kingdom Viridiplantae; phylum Streptophyta; class Magnoliopsida; order Solanales; family Solanaceae; genus Nicotiana; species Nicotiana obtusifolia. Next base: position 50,486 of record MCJB01034087.1, on the reverse strand, counting down.
GGATCGGTAAGATGACGTCCATACCTATCTTTGAAAGGCTACAAGGCATTTAGGATAAAATTCCCATCTTTCTTTTCTTATCGTGCGATATTGATTCAGATTGAAGCGTAACTCTTTGAATCCCTTCCATGCATTCGTATGCGCATGTAAGCGCTCGGTATCAGCGGTACATCGACGGCTTGTGATTCCATGGATGAGGTGCGAGATGTGATTTCTATGTGCTGATGGGCGGCTATTCTGGAGGACTTGAGGCCGAGTTTTGACTGTAGCTTAAGCATGGTGATTTTGGTTATGTGAGCGTGTGCTTTTGGACTTATATGTCTGGTAGTTTTCCTATGGGTGGAATTTGTGGCTCGGTGAGTAGTTGGATGGATATGTGATGAAGTATGATGTGACTGCGGGATGTGTTCGGATGGTTTGAGTGTGATAAGAAGAGTTTGCTTGAGATGTAATAAAAGGACTATTGGGTGATTGATTCCTGTCTTGATGTGACGTATACTCTCATGTTCTGAGTGTGTCGACGGATCTTTCATGTTGTTTAATTGTGGAACGAATGAGATTCTCATGTCCTATTGATGAGTTAAATTTTAGGAAGATTAAGTGATTGCGTAGTAGTTGTGACTGTAAAAGGATATATCAAGATGCCAATTTGAGGTTAAGCAGGTGGGTTACCTCCTGCGGGGTGGTCTTCGGAGGTGTGATCCTTATGATGTTGTGTGGAGAATTTTTTTTCTTCCAGTGGGTTATATTTATGCGAATTGAGTTTAGATCGGTTGTAACAGTTGACCTGATTGTCACGTGGATGTATACGAGCTTAGTAGATGGTTTGAGGTACTATATGGTTTGTGTTAAATGAGCTTATGAAGGATTTAGTTGAATCTCCCTGCGGTATTATGGTAGTAATAGAGTATCGGTATTGTGAATTATCGAGTGTTTTGATCCATAGCTTTGAGCCAAATGGGGGAGTCTGCTATCACCAATTTAATTGCATGGTTATGTGCTGTGCTTGTTTCAGTTTAAGGCAGACTTGTGAATCAGATGTGACTTGCGGAGGTTGAGATCGAGGATAACTCGAGTAAAGGAATTTCTGGATACGGGTTATGTTACACTTTATGGGTATATGGGAATCATGGGATGATTGAGTTGTTATTCGTGAAGGATGTAGTGCTGGAGTAGGAAATTGCTTGATTGCTTAAAGTTGTTGATTACTTCTTTGGGTGTTGTCGTGCTAATGAGGCACAGGTCGTTCGGCCTGTTTGGTCAGTGCAATTGAGATTTAAGCAGAGTGGATGACTCTCGGGAAGGTTCTAATGGATTCAGGATTTATGTGTAGCAATTGAGAATTTTGCAGATTGGTATATGGCTAAATCTAAGATTTTAGTTAGATTGCTGGCATTTCTATATCATTATGGATTCTATATTTCAGCATCAGGAAGGTAAAGGAATCGACTTTAGATTCACAGAAGGTCTCTTTAGAGTGAGTGTCTCGATGGTAGTACTTTTGGGGTACTTAAGAGGGAATACAGTGGCTTATGGTCCTTATGGCAGTGTGGTTTTATTCTAGGATCTTGTGGGATGAGTTTTGGTTTAGGATCATGGTATTATGGCGAGGAGGAGTGTCAGTTTGAAGGCAATTCAGAAGAAACTCGGAGGAAACTGGACAACTTAGTAGTAGGTTGGATTAGTATGGTAATGCTGTGCTTGGTTCTTATGGTTCTTGTGGTGAGATGATGCTTTACGGGTGCTTTGTTGCAATACTCTTGGGTTTGGCAACGTGCGTGGCTTGGTTGAGTTAGAAAGATTCAGTTCTGTTGGCTTAGTTGCGTGTTAATGGGTTTCGATGGTTTCTACCACGGTTTGAGATGGATATTTCGTATCGGCGTGAGGAGCATGTTGCGTATCGTGATTTTCTCCTGGATAGGATCAATAGAAGGTTTCTGACTGATCTAATATGTGTTCTGCTAGTGACTCAGAGTTGATTATGAGATTCTCGTACTTTCCATATGATGGCATGATAGATGCAGTACGTTGTGTGAGATTAAGATTTGCCTATGCAAGGTCACATGTTAGCTTGGAAGGGAAGGTCATGAATTCTTAGACAACATGGACAGTTTCATATATCCAGATGAATGCTATTACTACTTAGTATTTCCTGAGAAGGGTGCGCATTTTATGCTTCACTAGTATTGCGGTACTCGTCTGGTTGATCGACTGCTGATATTCAAATTTTGCTATGTGGCATGGAAGAATTATAGAAGTATTCCTCGTGGGATGATCGTGTATGAGAGATGTGTTAGACATTCGGGCAGTGGAGTTGGGATCAGATATGGTGATTCGTGTATTCTATGAATTTGGAGACTGGGAGTTCTCAGAAGCAGATTGTTTCGTGCTTGTGGACTGTGAAGATACAGCCAAAGCAAGCCAGCTGATAGTATGTGTTATGGTTCAAATATTGTGGACTTTTGGAGGGTTATTTATCTATGTGTGTATGACCAGGGTTGATCTGGGGGCTCATTGGTAGGCCTAATGAGGATGCGTATTCTACACTGGGTCGGATTCACTCAGAACTGTTAGTGTTGAGGGGTGTGTCATTCGGTTAGATTTCATTTTCTTATATGTTCTATGAGTTACTCTTCTATGCTATGAGGGGTTGTGATATGTTGGTTATATGCACACATGGTGCGGTTCTATGAGTCTTGTAGCGGAATTCGAGCGAAATGGTTATTGGGGTGTGGAATGGTCGATTGCACCTTGGTTATGGTCTTTTCGGGCTATGGTATGTGGTGTTGTTTACTTCTTAGTGGTTATGGTCATGCACTTTTGGTACTAGACGTCAAATTACGCGTGGATGCTGAATTTGAGTATTGTGAATTGAGGTATTTTATGTGGACCCAGTGGTTGGATGAGGTCACACATTACAGCGAAGTTATGTTGGGATATGATCCTTTGTGTTAGATTCGTGTGTTTTGGTTCTACGGTGAGTGATGGATTCTTAGCATTGCGTTGTGGTGGTACTTGTTGAGCTTGCGAGACGATTCTCTCATTTGAATCATTCTCTATGTCTGAGTACACTTGAATTGTTGCATATTGGTGCACGGATTGCACAACTTGTGGCTTAAGGTTTTATTGGTGTGGCATGTCACTAAGGCGGTTGTATTTGATAAGATGAGGTCGTCGGACCTAGAATGGGTGCTATCGGATCTGATTGCAGTATATTTGGAAGGATAATATCGGAAGTCAGCTTAGAAATTGACTATAGTTCTTGTAGAAGGAGGGAGTTCCATGACTTTTTGGTCTGATAAGTGGTTACGAGTTTCTGATTCATCATCGGCAGGGTACGAAGGTTTTAGAATGGGGTTTTATTCGATATTAGGTTTATTACCGAATTGGGTTTGTATTTAGTAGCTACTATGGTAAGAGTTTATTGCTGTGAGCATCTGAGTTATGTGGTATAGTATGTGATTGCATCTTGGGCTTTGGATATGACTTGCTACAACTGGTTCAGACTTATACAGTGTGTAGGCGTGAGATTCGGGCCTTGTAAGGGATTTCAGATGTTGGAAATTGGGCTCCAAGGTTTATGGGCTAATGGTGAATTAAGGATCTTCAGTTAGTTTGTGTCGTCGGGCTTATATGGATTAGGGTGACGTGAGGTCACCCCCGGGTATGTGTATGGTAAGGTGGCATAGTGATTAGATAGCTTTGGAACGACTCTTGGCACGTTCGAGAACGAATGTATGTTAAAGTGCGGGAGAATATAACGACTCGACCGGTGAGAATTTTCATTCCGTTCATCTATTTGAAGTCTTGAGCAGCATCGTATGATGAATTATGACTTGTGTAAATCGTCGGTTTTGGTTTTCAGGTTATTCGTAATTGATTTGGAGGAATGAATTTCATGATTGAAGCTTTAAAGTTTAAAGAGTTGATTGAGTTTGACTTTTTATATTTGACCTCGGATTGGAGTTTTGATTGTTCCTTAAGTCCGAATGGTGATTTTGGACTCGGGCGTATGCCCAGATTTGCATTTGGACATTTCTAGAAGGTTTTGGCGCTAATTGGCGAAAGCTGAAAATTTGAAGGTTTGGAAAGTTCATAAGTTTGATCGGAAGTTGACTTTAATGATATCGGGTTTAGATTTTGGTTCCGCGAAGTTGAATAGCTTCGTTATGCCAATTGGGAATTGTGTGCAAAATTTGAGTTCATTCCGAGTTGAGTTCATATGTTTCAGAGCGAGTTATGAAAGTTGAAAGTTCATTAAGTTTGATTTGAGGTATGATTCGTCGTTTCGATGTTATTATGTGTGATTTGAGGCCTCGAGTAGGTTCGTGTTATGTTATGAGACTTGTTAGTATATTTGGACCCCGAGGGGGCCCGGGTGAGTTACAGACGTGTTTCAGATCATCTTTCATCCATGTATGATGGCTGGCCTTTGTTGGATCTGGTGTGACCGCACCTGTGGAGCCATGGGCGTAGGTGTGGAGCCGCAAAAGCGGTAGTAGCATCGCAGAAGCGGAGACTGTACCGGGGGCAAGAGTCCACAAATGCGGAGTTTTCTTCGCACCTGTGAAGGCGCAGATGCAATGCATGAGGGCGTAGAAGCGAGAGCAATACAGGTGCGTGAAGATTGTTCGCACCTACGTTTGCGCAGAAGCGGAGATTTTCCGCAAGTGCGATGGGCTGGCTGGCAGTGCTCTTCCACAGGAGCGATATTTTTGGTCGCACGCGAGAGTCCCCAGAAGCGGGAATTGGTTCAAAAATGCAAATGACACTGGGCAGAAGCTATATTATCTATGGTTGGTTTTATTCTCATTTATGAGCTCGGTTTTGGGTGACTTTGGAGAGGAATTTCACCACACGAATTGGGGTAAGCATTCTTTACTCAGTTTTGATTATATTTCACGAATCTATACTCATTTTTGGCATTTGGTTGATGATTTCAAAAGAGAAATTGGGGGGGTTTTGTCTAAAGTTTCATAGAGTGAAATTTTGAGTTTTGAACATTGATTTGGAGTCAAATTTGAGTGAAACTAGTATGGTTGGACTCGTAATTGAATGGGTTGTCGGATTTTGTAAGTTTCATCGGGTTCCGAGGCATGGGTGCGGGTTTGACATTTTGGTTGACTTTGGGCTTTTGATTAAAGATTTGACCTTTATCGATTGGACTTGTTTCCTTAGGCATTATTTGATGTATTTGAGTTGCTTTCGGCTAGTTTCGAGCCGTTCAAAGGTCGGTACGTGGGAGATGGCAGTTTTGGAGTATCGTTTGGCTTGCTCAGTATTATATTAGGCATGTTCGAGGGAAGTAAAACTTCTCAACGTGGTGCTAAGGGTATGAAACCCTGAATTACGTGTTATGTGATTGATGTTGAGGTGACATGCATGCTAGGTGATGGGCGTGTTGTCGAGCACCGTGTGAATTGTGATTTAGTTGACTCTATGGAACTGTGTAGCTATCTTATCTGAACATTTTTACTGTACTCTATGTGTCAGAGCACTTGAGCTATAATCCATGTTAGAAACCATGTCTAGGCTATATGCTTATCTTGTTGGGACGCACTGAGGTCATTTCTGTTGTCGAGTTATTTGCTTTCACAGCAATCACATATTCAATCATACTCTTTCATTTGCATATCATATCTCAGTCTCTGTTGCTATCTATTGATACATCATATCATTATTTTAGGCTAATTTTTCATGACACTGTGAGCCCGAGAGACTGGAGAGATTGCTGACTGAGTGAGGCTGAGGGCCTGTTGTGAGTGATATTTATGGATTGGTTTGCACACCGCAGCAGGCTTTATTGGCTCATGCCAGGATTTGGCTTATTATAGCGCTTGGATTGGATCGGCCCCTCCGGAATCTGCACATCAATAGTGGGTGCAGTTGCTATGGATTTTGGGGCTGGATTTGCCCTAGATTCATTTGAATTGGGCTGGATATGCCCTGGATTCATTTGTATTGGGCTGGATCAGCCCTGGATTTATTTATGTTTGTATTAGATCAGCCTTGGATTAATTTATGCTTGTGCTGGATCTACCTTGTAAAGTACTGAGTGACTGATTGTGCTGAGTATTGAGCATGGTGAGGAGAACACGAGGCAGTGAGATTGAGTACTCTAAGAGTGTGAGTACATGAGTTCATATCTAAGGTGCATTGCATGTGACATGTGTACTTGAGATACATGCATAGAGATGCATTTCCTCATGCTACCTGATTTTGGTGACATTCATGATTTCACTTGCATATTGACATGTAGGTTTATAATGTACTTTCCTCATGCTATCCAAAAATAAAACATCTTAATTATTGTTGAACGATTTTTGGGAAAAATTACAGTTTTAGATATTTCTCATATCTCTGGTGATTTGGTGAAAAGAACTGAGTTTTACTAACATCTTTGGAAAACATGCCTCCCATAACTGTGAACGAGGTGAGCATTGTACCTCAGAATTATTTCTTGTACCATTTTTATTATGTTGTTATGAACTGTTGTTGGCTATTGGCGTTGGATTCCGGCCCTTGTTCCAGCTCGTCACTACTTTCAACCTAAAGTTAGGTTTGTTACTTATTTAGTATGGGGTCAGTTGTACTCATACTACACTTCTGCACCTTGCGTGCAGATGTTGGATTCTGATATTGCTGCCTATAGTGGGAGCTGGATTTGAAGATGTACCCGCATTCTAATCATAGCTGCCTCTTGATCTTGCTAGCTTTAGAATTTTAATCTGTTCATGTATATTTCAAACAGATGATGTATTCTATTTCATACCAGCTTTGTAAATTCTAAATATTAGAAGCTCATGATTTGTACTGCCAGTCCTTGGGATTTTGTATAAAAGTTCGGTTATTTCATAATTATTGTCTCATCAAATTTTATTGGAATTGATTTATTGTTAATTGGCTGATCTAGCGAGTTGGATTACGTGCCATCACGATTAGTTGGATTTAGGGTCGTGACAGGTAGTGTAATAATTCTCCCTTGGTTTTTCTTTGTGCCGCGGTTCTTTTCAAAGGTTTTGCTTGAACCGGTTGTAGTTAGTTTCTTTTCTTTTCTTAGGAATAGTGAAGTCTTGTGCTATGTATTAAATGGAGATAACTTTCCTTGACTTTGTTGTGCCTTGAGAGCAGTGAGTCCCTTATTTGTAACGTCTAGGATCAGCTCTTGACTCTTAAATAGGTACCTTAAATTTGTTGATTATAACATTGCTTAACTGTTTTGTTCAGTCAAGGAAGTGATATAGGCATTTCTTTGTTGATGCCAGATATATGTTTTTACCCAGCTAATTGTGATGTATCTTAGTTAGCGCTGTTGCGCCTGTAATCCTATTTCTTTGGCAACTACACTACAAGCTTGACCCTGTTGTTTGAATTGATTATCTATTTGAACCTTTTACCTCTCTTGAGCACTTGATATTGTTATGAGCTTGTAAAGGCTAAGTGAGGTATGGTCGGATTTTTTAGTGGAACTATAGAAAAAGGAGAAAAGTGCACTGTTTAAAAAATTGTGAGAGCCACTTGTAGAGAATGAGAAAAGAAAGAAAGAGATTGATTAAAAAGAAAGAAAAAATCAGAACTTAGAGAAGAAAAAATTATTCCATGCTAGTGGTAGTTCTCATCTTGTGTGTGCTTAAAGATATTGGGAGCTTGATGCTATTATATATGAAGGTTGGGGTTTGGTTCAACATAAGTGTGGGGTTTGAATTGTTAATGTATATGTATCAAAGTACTTAGGGATGTGTATTCACTACATCCAAATCTATCCTAACCGTCCCGCAGCCTACATTACAACCAAATTAAGTTCTACTTGATTCTTGACTGACTGAGCTCAATTAGTAGAGTATTACACTACGGGCAAACCTATGGTACATTTTCTGTGGCACATGAATTTTATTTCTGAGAGGGAGTGAATTCTTTCTATCTTGATTTCCTATTGGTTCTTGAAATTTATCGTGTGTGGACTACTCTCTATTGTTTGTGTGAGGGCACATGATTTGCAAAGGTAAGGTGAAATCTTTGACCTCTGTGTTAGAGTAAGTGAGCATGTTATAAAAAATGTGTGGTGCTCTTGAGTCGAGTCTTGAGGCGAGGATGTTATGATATGGTGCTTAATCTGTTCTAAATATTCTTGGCATGATGGGTTAAGGAAGTTGTCTGATAAGAAGGTCATCTCTCTGTGAAGTGTAGTTTGATTGCTCGAGGACGAGCAATGGTTTAAGTGTGAGGTATTGATGGAGTCAATTCTGGATATCAAAAATTAAAGAAAACGAGTCACTCTGTAAAACATCCACTGCCGCGGCGCGTGGGGCGGTGCGACAGTGTGGTTTATCTGTTGCGCATCAGAAAGTCGCCTTGAACTTCTCCACTAATGCCCTTCATGGGGCAGCGCGCCTGTGGGATTTTCTCAAAATATTTTCCTATTTTGGCTTGGAAAAGGTTATTTCTCCTGGGGCCACTCCTACATGGTATAAATGCACCAAAAAGATGTTTTTGAAGGGACTTTTGACCTTGGAAGCTTTGGGAGAGCACTGGAGGCTGCAAGACACATGATTTCATCATCTTTTCATCAATTCAATACGGGAGTTTGGATTGTAATGTCAGATTGGTGCTTCCTTATTCTTTAATTATATTTTTGATGACTTCCTCCATGATTATGGAGTAGTTTACCTTAGGGTTTGACGGATATGGTGTTTTGATAAATATTTGTGAATTTTAACTCTATTCTTGCTTGAATTCGTTTATGGAGTTTTGAATTGTTGCAACTTTATTCACTGGATTATTTAATCGAAAGAGGAATATTTTGGTGATTATCTTTGTATTATTTTGTTTGATTTAATCCATTTGATTCTCTTAAGTAATCTGAAGAGCTTGTTGAATTATTGATTAAATCAAGTTAGGAGAATATTCGAGAGACGTTCTCCTAAAGACTAATCCATTAACGCATGCTTGCATACTTCGGTGCTTATATTAGTTCACTTTGTAGAGTTAAGATTTAATCGAGAGAGGAGTCTTGACTAAACGTTTGAACTAATCATCGAGTGAATTCGTGAGAATCATTAGAACATTAGAGTGAATTAAACTAGAGTTAAATCCCAATTATCTATCTTGCACCTATCCTGTCAAACCTTTATTCCTCACATTGATAAGAAACTAAAGAATCTCTAATTCCTTGCTATCAATTGTCAATTTCTTTATTTTAGTAGTTAAACGTATTTCATAATCATTTAACACAAGTGTTGATCCTCCTGAATAGCAATTAAACCAGAAATTGCTCGAACATTGTTTAAATTCAATCCTTGTAGAGACGATGTTTTACTATACTATCTTTGATTAGCGAGCATCAATTTCGTGTTGTGTTTTCCGCTCGTCAATGCCCAGGTATGTTGGAATGGTACACGCACCTTTTAGTTGCATCAAAATACTTGGAGGGATACTCGGAAACCCTTCCTTCAACTGGATATATCAATCCTACCCTTCTCAATCTCTGGAACAATCGGGCCAAAGGCTCACCTATCGGGGTATAATTTCTGGGACCCCTCTCTTCAAAATTGGGATGAGGGCTGGTTTTGGTGGGTAGTGGTTTGTATAGGAGCATATGGTCGTCGTGAGTTCGGGTTGTTGTGGGCTCGAGGAGGGACGTATTGAGGTTGGGGGTGGTAATATGGCTGGGTGTTATAAACTGGATTATAAGTGGGTGGTGGTGAATGGTTGTTTGGGGAATAAGAAGTGTTTCCGTGATATGAGTTGGGTTGATAGTAAGGGATGACTGCTGAGACATCCTCTTTCTTCTTCTTCTTTCCACTACGGATTAACCCTGATTGAATTGCCTTACTGACTGCTTGCAGTGCTGCAAAGGATTGTACTTTACCAGATTTTATACCCTCTTCTAAGAATCTCCCATCTTGACTAGCTCGGGGAATTTCTATCCCATCATTCCCATCATTTTCTCGAAGTATATCCCTTCCTGGGCTCTGATGAAATACTTGGTTAATTCAGCTGGCTTTTTCTGTAGGTTTACCAGTGCGAACCTATCGGTAGTGATCTTTGTGTTAACTGAAAACGATTTATGAAGTCCTCTGCCATATCATGCCTTGTTCTCCAGTTCCACGGATCCTGTCAAGTATACCAGGTGAGTGCCTCTCCCGTCAGGCTCCTTATAAATAACTTCATTCTTAGTTTCTCGTTCCTCCCTACTCTGACTAACTTGTCACAATATGCCCTCAAATGCGCGTGGGATCACCTGTCCCATCGAAGATATCAAACTTTGGAGACTTATACCCTGCTGGCATATCCACATCTAGATGGATACACAAATCCTTGTATTCCAAAACTTCACTTCCCCTGGCGACTTGGAGGTTCTTCATTTGTTTTCTCAAGATCCGCAGCTGGTCAGATACTGACTCCTCTTCCTTACGCCTGGCTTCCCTTTCCATCTTGACGTATTGGTCAATCTCATAAGGCACCCTGACTGTGACAGGCGCTGGGGTAGGTTTAGAAATGGAATATACAGGAGGAACATATCACTCATCAGCGACGGTGTGTGCCACATGTATGTGCTGATTTGGGTGAGTGGTAAAAGTGGCTCTATCACGAGGAAGGGTGTGAGTTGCATTGGTGGTGATAGGTGGGTTTTGTGGTGTTTGAACGTATTGTGGTACGTAGGAAGTATGGATAGGGGGATTTGGTGCGGGGGTTACTGGAGGTATGACTTGAGTGGTGGGGACTGAAGTTGGGGTGTTGTTATTTGTGCGTGATGTGGAAGGAAAGTGGTCAGGAATCGAATCCAAAGAAGGAAAGCGAGGTGGTTGAGGAAGCGTTGTCACGGCCAGATATGCTAGTTCTCTGATATGTTGTACTTCCTCCTGTAGAGACTCCATCTCCTGGGCCATCCTGGCCACGTGTTCATCATTCCTAGTATCGTCCTTCTCCCCCGATCACCCCGGGCTGGTGGCTATGAACAGAGCATGTTCAGTCGGGTTTTTTATTGTAGACATCTTTCCTTTTGATCTTAGATTGTACGGTGGTTCCGCCAGTTTCAGGTTGACACAACCCAACTTTTCTTTTAAGGAGTAATAATAAAGTAAAGGAGAAAAAAGAAGAAAGAAAAAAAGAAGCAGGAGTCAGTTTCTTCATTTATACAAGCAGGAAATCACACAAACAATTAATCCACGCATTAAGGCTAGCTCATTTTCATGGAATTCGTGGGACCTCTCATTGCTGGAGATAGGCCTAAATCACAAATATTTGACAAACAATTAGACTTGACATATTTAGATCTGAAGCAAGTTTGTTCTCATTGATAATTTTGGACTGAGATAAGCATCACTGTTTCTGATATTCGTGGACTGCATGGGCTTGAACAACTTGACCTTTAGGAAAGTAAAAATGAAAATTGGGGATAAGGGTACAAAGTGGGAAAGAAGGGGAAATCAACCAACTTCTAGTAACCATCCTCAGAATCGTCCCATTTCCTCTTCTTCTTCTTCTTCTTCTTCTTCTTCTTCTTCTTCTTCTTCTTCTTCTTCTTCTGGTTCTTCCTCCGGATCTTCTTCAAACTCCTCCTCATCATCATTGAACTCAGACCCTTCCTCTGGATCTTCTTCTGGCTCTGTACTAGATTCTATCTGGATGCACTCCACTACCCGGTCATCGTATTCAGCAGGTGGCAACATGCGATCGATGGATCCTGGGACCACTTGACGATGCATTGAGGTAATCACAGGTAATGTGGCAGAATCTCATGGTAGATTTGCAAAGAAGCTATTGCGTCCTCTAATCAGGCTATACCCTCTTTGCTTGGTCGAGCTAGCTCATCTTCCTCATTGATCCAGACATAATACTCCGGAGTGCACCACGAGTTTTGACCCATCGGCATTGTGACCAGGTCGTTCCACTTCTTGGAGCCTTCTTATCTTAGGGATCAGAATCTACCCGTTGTACTCATCCTCGTATAGCACTGTCCTTGTCCATAGAGGCACATCCTAGATCATCCCGAACTGTTTGAGAACCCGTAGGGGTGAGTATGGTTGGATGCCCTCAAGTCCGATCAGCTCAATGAAGTATTTCTGAGGAGTCCTTAAGATTGGCCTCCCTCCTAACCATGATAGCTTCCAGTTGACCCATTCTCCACTTAGATTGGTCAGCATTTCCCTCCACTCTTCTTGCCCATGTGGGGATACCCAATGTCTCATCCTCTCGTTGTGGTTGTGGATCATGTTGCTGACGCCCACGAAGTAGTCGATGGTGGCCTCTCGCTGGAAGAATTGTTCGGTGCCCCAGATCTAAAGTAGCAAGTTATAACCCTCATGCACATAAGGACGAAGCCCTCAGAATCTCAGTCGACACTAAAGTAGCTTAAAGATTGCCATGGAAGGTTGCCAGAACTAGGGGTAATGAGTTGATGTTGATCCGACCCCTCCTCTGCGGGAAGACCAATAATCCCAACAACTCTAATGAGAAGGTGATAGGCCTGAGACTCTCCCATATTGCTTGATCGCACTGAAACTCTCCCCAATACCACTCATAGCTTTCGCGGTGTCCAAACCCGTCGAACAACCGATCGAGACTCACCCATCCGTCCTTGATATTTCTCAGACCCCTACTGTTAGCCATGCCTAAAGCATCCAAGAACCTATAACCGGGCATAGTAACTGGTAGTATTGGTTTTCTTCCATTGAATGGTAGCTCCGTGAAACTAGTAACCTCTTCCAATGTCGGTACTATTCACAGTCGGCAAACTTGAACACCACCTTAGCCGGATCCCAGAACTCTATCAGCAGGCGGGTGAGCACCCTGTCTTCTTGGATATTTATCAAAGCGGTCAGTGCCCCCAGATGTGTCCGAATCTCATCTCCATGTTCCCGACGAATGTTCTTCCACCACTGTATCAACTTTTGTTGCGCTCCCATCACCATATTAATCTCAGGAATATTTTGGTTGATTTTTATTTTCTGAGTAAAAGAAAGGTTTTGGTAAGTGTTTGCTTCAGATCTTTAAGTGTCTTGTCAGGTTTGTTCGTCTTTCTACATAAATCATGTTGTTGGGTGCATGACCCATTAACATTAGGGTGGCTTTCCTAATTGTGTGTCGATGCCAAGGACCAACTCACCTAAGGTCTATGCAATGGACTGAAGGCTGCGAGAAGTTATGTTAGTTGACCCGACAAAGCCATTCTCTGAAACTAGAGAGTTTTGGAAAGAAGGTTTGGAGGTGTGTAAAAACAACCCTCGCGTACCACTGTGTGTGATAGTGTACGGCCAAGACTCGATAGGAAGAAGTGCGATGACATTGTATATAAAAGCAGTGACAGATAAAGGGGTAGCAATAATAATCATGATAATAAGCATAAAGAGCAAATAAAGCATGTAAGCAGATAATTGCAAATTTAGCTACAATTAAAGCAATGTACAAATAAGTCTGAATGCCAAATTCAGTCTAAGTTTACTAAGGTCAGAAACTAAGTGTGAGATCCCCAGCAGAGTCGCTATGTTGTTGCACCTTATTTTGCACAAGCCAAAACAAGATTCAACTTGTGATTTCTATGTTGTTGATGAAAGAGAGTCGCCACCTAATATTTGAAGCAATACTAGGGTACCTATTTCATTACTAAAGTCATATTCTTTATTAGTATGCAAACTGGTGAGATTATGGATAAGGATTCTTGTTCTTCTAAGGGGAAGGTGTTAGGCATCCCTTAAAATCTACTTGAGGTAGCTTCATAGGACTTAGACTAGATTTGGAATTAATTATTTGTATTACGCTTAACTAGTGTTTAAAGTGGTACGACTTACTATATATTAAAGCATAATATTTACAAAGGAAGTGTAGTTAAAGAGGGTATGGATTTATAGAAGAGTCTTAGAAAATAATGTTAGTGTATATATGCTTGAAAGAGCTTAAAAATTGTGTATGATATTTCTGTTTAGGAAAATATACGAAATGAAGAGCTAAGTTATAAAGTACTTTGTTTCTAAGTATGGATGTTCATGTTACTCTAATAAGATGAAGATGTTATAAAAGTGAGCCTAAGATATACCTCGGCTTATGTGATACCCCGTAAATTCAGCTATGTGATTATGCCGTAATGTGGTAAGTGTGTATGGGCCTAAGAATAAGAAGGATGGTTGATATACATTGAAAATTGTTGAAAAAAAAAAGAGCGGGAAAACGAAAGGCGTTAAAAAAAAAAAAAAGAAGAAGAGAAAGAGGGATTATGCGAATCGCTTTTTACATATGCGATTCGCATATTTGACAAGAGGGGTCGCGAAGGGAAGCAGAGAGCTGGGCTGGCATTTTGTCGAAAAAGCGACGGAAAAAGCGAACCGCGAAATGAAAAGCGGTTCGCAAAATCCCCCTGCCCATCGCGAACACGAGCAGAAAACTAAGGCGAAGAAAAGCGACGGGAAAGCGATTCGCGAAATGAAAAAGCGAATCGCGAAATAGACCTTCCGTGTCGCGAACAGAAACAGAAACTTCGGGCGAGGAATGCGACGAGAATGCGGTTCACGAAATTGAAAAGCGAACCGCGAAAATGGCCTTCCCCATCGCGAATCTGACATTTGTGCTGAAATTAAGTTTTAACTCCTTGACCTATAAAAGGCACCCAAACTCGTTCCATTTCATTTTATAAGACCCCAAAACATCTGAACACTCTCAAGAACATCTCTCAAGGAACCCCCAAGCCCAAATTGATTCTTCTTCATCCAAACACACGAAATTGAAGAAGGAAAGCATAAAAAAATTGAAGAAGAAAGAAGAAGCCCTAGCTGAAGTTCTTCCCTTGCAAACCCAAAATCAAAGGGGAACTTAAGGATTGAAGAATCAAGAAGGAGGAATGAATTAATTGACATGCAAGGTAAGTTCCTTCACCCATTCTCTTAGAAATTCTTGAAGACCCAACACATGCATGTAAGAATCCATGAAATTGGGAATGAAAGTTATGGGTCTAAGTTAAACACCACCCATAGAGTGGGCCATGAACAATCTTGAATTGCATGATATGCTTAATAAGTCCAAGGGGGAAGAAATTAAGGGAAAACATCTCATGAACTTCTGAAATTATGAAGGGTAGTAGCTATGAAGCATAGTAAGTGACGATTGGGTTGTTCCCAAATTGTAGATTAAAGGATTGTGCGCTCTTCCATAAGCTTGGGAGCGGAGGCTGAATAATTACGCACCAGGTATGTAAGACTATACCGTTCCTTCTTTTGCACGATTCTTGTCGAATACAATGTCTCATAGAAGCCCCAAAAGTATACTCTATTCTTAGAAGCTAAGAGAGCTTATATTGATTCCCTCCTATGGGAGATTCCACATGTTGCTATTTGTTCGGAATTGTGTTAATTGATAAGTACGATTGATGCACGAATTAAATGCTATGTTGTGACAAAGAAGAGAGAGTAATAAAAGTGACAAGTGAGAACGTAAGGCACGAATGAATTGTCACGAATTGAATGTATGTAAGTATGATTATATATGATTGAGTTGCTATGAATTAAGTGCACATATATGGTTGTATATGATTTAATTGGAATGATTCCATGTAATGAAGAAGTGAACAAATGAGCCAACTTGTGATAGTTGTTTATGACCGAGCCGTTGTGGCCGGGTAGTTATGACCGAGCTTGAT
>MCJB01034087.1:5554-34806 GCA_002018475.1 Nicotiana obtusifolia | reverse complement strand
TATGAGCCCAAAGAGGCACACATGACTATGACCGAGCTTGATATGGCCGGGTAAGGTTATGATTATAGTTATGATATGATTATGAGACCGAGGAGGCATATGTGCGTGATTGTATGTGATAACGATAATGGTAATGATGATTATGATTATGAGACCGTGGAGGCATATCTATTGGTTGTGGTCTTATAAGGACGTATGCGCGATGATTGTACAAATGGAATGAATATATGATGAATGTATTTGAACGATATGCTTGAAAGTAAGAAACCTATAGTAAAGCCGGTGTAAACTAAAGGGATGAATACTTAATGCATCGGATATAATGAACCCGTATGAAAGTAACAGGCTTGGAGGAATGAATTATGTTTTAAATCTCTGAAATGATGGAAATAAGTTCCACAATGAATATGTAAGGTATGTTGCCCTCAGAGTTAAATTTCCATTGTTATGAGCTGTATGCTACTATTATGTTGCTTATGTTACTGTTTTCAGTTGTATTCCTGTCTTACATACTCAGTACATTTTTCGTACTGACGTCCTTTGTTTGTGGACGCTGCATATCGTGCTGCAGGTCCAAATAGATTGACAGACGGAGTTCCTCCACAGTAGGCTACCAGATCAGCAGAAATAGCAGGGTTCATCTTTCGGACCTGCTATACTTGGGTATGTTTTGATGTATAGACGTTTTTTTTTGGGCATGTCGGGGTCCTGTTCCGACTAAGTATTTTGTATACATTCCATAGAGGGTCAGTAGACAAGTTGTCAGTATGTATAAACAGGAGTTGGGCTATGTGTAATTATGTCGCCTAGCTGGCATCATATGTATCGTGTGTATGGTTTTGTATATAGCCCAGTGGGTTATGTTGTGTTGAATGTATGTCTATATTATGGTATATTGCTGCGACAGGTAATGTCATTATAGTTGACAGGTATAATGTCGTTATTGCCGTGTTGGCAAGTATGTGCACCTTACGAATAATAAGGGTAGTCATGTACAGGGTTCGCCGGTACTCTGCAAGCAGGGTTCGGTGCCCGGTCGCGGGCCCCCGAGGTTGGGTCGCGACAGCTTCTTAAATATTAGACTTGAAGAGATTGCTTGAAAATAGGTGTGTGAGCGGCAGCACCCTTGGTTTTCGAAAAGAGTTGATTTCCTTTTAGAATGTCAAACCTGCAATTCAATTCTGGTTTTCCTTTTGAAAGAGGGACTACCACCTTTTGTTAAGCTTTTAGGGCTTCAAAATCTTTAAGAAAGGTTAGAAAAGCATAGCAGTTATGGTAACAACTTATGATTAGCGAATGGAGGATTAGTTACTACTAACTTCTTTTAATCATATGTTCTTTATGGCTTGCCTAAGTTGTTCACATGATTTAAGGTATAAAGTAAGTCATCAATCCAATAAGATAATTGTTGCATACATGTGCGAGATGGAACAACAAGAGTGCAACAAAAGTAACGAGGCAATAAATCTAAGGTAGGGAAGCAGTTACAGTAAAGGAGTAAAGGAGTAAAGGAGAGGATTGGACTCTGATTTTTTGGGCCTCAAAGAGACAGGCCCAGCAGTAGCATAAGGGGCAACGACAGACTTTGAATTTCCAGAATACAGCAATGCTAGACTTGGGCCTGAGTTCCTTAAGAGCTCGGCAGGCCCAGACAATTGTACAGGTCCAAAGAAAAGAGAAAGTCATTAAAGAATAAAACTCGATACACGTTCATACATGAAAATAACTTGTAAGAAATCAATAAGACGTAGGTCACTAGCAGTATTTAAACATTAAGAAGGTCATACTAATGTAGTAGATACGTATATCAAATGATCTACATTGAAAACCTTTCATTGTCATTAAACACTAAACCCAAAGAGAATAACGATTGTTAATGAATTAAGGGCTTAGGAGAGAGTCCCACTCAAGGTCAAAGCCCTCTTTAAATCCCCCGACACTTCAAAGTTCCCAAGGGTCTCAAGGCTCAGGGCAATGCTTGTGCCAGGGAGAGTAGCCTAACCAAGAGTCAAACTCTACTCCCAAATACCCTTAACCACTAATGACTCATTTTTCTCTATAGGTTTAAGTGCCAATGAGGCACTTTCAATGTGAATCAATCACCATAATACCATACCATAGAAGTATACCCTTTCCTTAATCAAAATAGCATAAAGAACATAAAACCAGTTTTATCTACCTAACTATATCTCCAACACTAATTGAACACATTAAACAGGTCTAAGGCTTCAAACTCATATAGAGGCAGTGGTATTAGCATACTATTGTTAAAAACCAAACACTTAAGATCAAGCACCTTAAGGATAAAGTAGTTGCATGATTTGAATCTATGAAGTTCATAAGTATGGATACGTTCCATTCATAGCCTAAGTCTTAACTTCTAGCATGTATATAAGCTAACAATCCCCATTGACAACCTCTGAGGGTATTAACAGAGAGATAAGATAACCACTTTAATTGAGTTCCTTTAAAGGTGATGACAGAGATACCATTACCAATTATCACTTCTAAAGGATATTGACATGATTACGGGTTAACAATTGTAATTAGAGCTCCAAAGATTTTAGCAAAGGACATAGACTTATAACCTTAATCAGAACTTCTAAGAATGTCAACAGGTTTGCCAATCAAGAATATCAATAGAGATGCAAACTACTAACCAAGTCAGGACTTCTAAAGATTATTGACAGGGTCACAAGTTCATATTCCAGATTAAATCCTCCAAAAAGAGTAGTAAAGAACCTTAAGCTACCAACTTTGTTTATTCTAAGTTCAAGACATGACTACTTCTTCCTAAGACTTTTCAACTTCATATTGACAAAGCATGATGTTAAAATTAATCAGTAACAATAGGAAGTTCATCTAAAATTCATAAGCTAGGTCTGTCTTGTTCATGCAGGCTTAATGAAGCTCTAAGGACAACATGGACATGCATATGGTTGTAGAGAGCAAATAGACAAGTATTGAAGGATCAAATGAATGCAGGATCACCTATACAGGGAACATGAAGTCATATTATCTCAAAAAATGAAAATTCCATCATCATTAAGCTAACAGTGTCAACAAATAGATTTCAGAAAAAAAGGATAGGTATGTTATCACTTTGGAAAATTTGTCAAGCAGGTTAAGGGTAGGATTTCAAACATAATGGAGCTTATTTTTAACATGTGATGACATTCAAAATGTATACAAAGATATTACAGTTTCTTAGTCTGCTCAAATCATGCTCTTATAGTATGATCAAACAACTACAAGCTCATCAAAGAGTCAATGACCTGTGAAGAGTATGTAAGAATCAAAGAAAAGCATGCTAAAGGAGAGGATAAGTTCAAATATCATAAACCAGCATTCCCAGGCCAAGACGACAACCTCACAGACTCACAGTTATTTAAGTCTGGTTATCAAATAAGCTACCACAAATACAGATGATACCTAAGGCAAAATGACAGTGCTTAACAGAACATCAAGGAAGCCTAAAGAAAGCAAATATCAGGATAGCTTAAAAATTATTAAACTATTCTTAAGGTTTAACAACAGAGATAGGACAACAAATACTCATTAGGACTATTACAGCACCGTCACTCCAATCACTAAGGGATTTCATGATTTTTTGAAACATATTCAATAACTATATAACAAAACATACAAACAGTCAAGACATTGATGCATCGCTTGGGACAGAAATACAACTGAATCCTTTACTTAAATAAATGAACATGGATCGAAGGAAACTATAATGCTTGCGGGACAAGAATAAACGAACAAGGAAAGCAGAAACAAGACAAAAAGAGACCTAGTTAAAACTGGGCCAAGAACAATAGAAGTGTCGACAAGGTAACAGAATGGCGTATAAAGTTCGATTTCACGATAGCACACCTATAACGTCTATAGAGTACATTTGTCAAATAGAGCTGAAAACCATAAAGTAAAGTGAGCTCTATCCCAAGACTATAGAACTCAGAATACAGAGAGGAATACAAGTGTCGTTCCCCGTAAGGACGTGAGAAATAACCACAAAAGGTGAACTTGAGAGGTCAACGAGGATACGACAAAGAGTTGAACTGCTAGTTATCACACATCGGTCACGTTAGTCGAAGAATGGAAGCAACGATGATGTTGTAGATTATACACGCTAAACCCTAAGACATAAGAGCTAAGGCAGATAGAGCATACCACGAGTACTCGAAAAAGGAGACCGCTTGACCAAGTTGATGGAGGAAAACTAAAGGAATTATAACCTTTCATGAGTATTGCCACTACAACATGAGCACTCGTACATAGAGAACCATGCGAATACGTCAAGATATTTAAAATAGGGGAAACTCTACTATTTAAATGGAGAAAGAGGCCATAGTGACGAGTAAGGTGACGTAAACTGCACAAAAGCTATAAACAAGCCCCTTTAACATCAGAATAATAATAGAATCGTGGGCGATACCCAGAAATTGTAACAAAAGATAGAAGAGACCAAGTTAAATTAAGTTGATGAGTAAATTATAGAACCCTGAGAGCGACATTACGAATTGAGACCAAAGGGGATCTGATCCAATAAGGAAGAAAACAGTAACAAGAAGGGCCAAGAAGCTATGAGAGTTATATGGTTGACATACGACATTGGAAATCGAAGGAATGAATTAACAGTATTGATGGACTACTAGTAACCGTAAGACGTAAGCGCGAGGAGTATAGGGGATATAGGAGCTATGAAGGAAAAGGGATTGCCGACTGATGAATCAATGTGACGTATGTGGTAACAAATAACCTTCGAGAGTTAAATCACGATCCAATGAAATATGCAAAGCAGGAAAGATAGGTGGTATTAACCTTGTAAACAAAGGCAACCTGCAAAGAATCACTTACCATGAAGGTACTAGTTCCAATATCCCGACAACCACTATTAAGAGCTCAGCACAGACATAAGTGATACAGTTCAAGGGGCCTTTAGAATTTAAGCTAAGGACGTAATGCCAAAATGCACGCAACTTAGTATTGATAGAAATTTTACCAAATATTCCACGGAAAAAGTTAAGGATGGGTAACCCTCGGTCATGAATTGATGACCACAAGAACATTAGCTAAACCAAAAAAAATGAGACTATGTTGAACATATGAATATCCCTGAAAGGCCAAAGTTCAAAATATGTGTAACCATTCAAGGGCATTCCACCTAAGAAGCTCAACCATAAGATAAAGAGTCAACTACGAGGATAAGGATTCCACAAGTTAAACCTTTTTAAACATTATAAAGGACTCAAACACTGAGGAAATTACTAGATGAAAGAAAGGATGAAAAAAGAAGAATCAACCCTATAAGATAATAGTCGCACATAAAGATTCCTTGACACACAAATGCAAGCTCGTAGAGCCCTGTAAGAAACATAGAGTAGTATTAACAGTTACATTATGTAGTGAAATCTGTGACTTAACACCCCGTGAATTTTTACAATCAAGGACGAATGTCCTTAAGGTGGAGGATGTTACATCCCATATTTTTACATATTAAAGTGTGTCGTGATTTAGTTGACATAAGCTCGGAGATCAAGAAAATTCATGATTCTATAAAATCATGCATAGCACATGTTGTAAGGTTTAGAATTTAAACGAATCGAGAAAAACAAGTTTCATCGAAAGTCGGCAAGTTGGAAATGTTATAACCCGTACTTTTGGGGTGAGACTAGGGTGCTTAACATGATAAGAAGGTGATTTTATGAGGTATTTTAGTCGAATAATAGTCATGTGTTAAATTTTAAAGTCAAACGAGTTATAAAACAAAAGTCGATAAAAGTTGTCGCAAGTTACGTTCATAATTTTATTGAAAATTTGGGTCTAATGTTACTAAGCTTTTCTCTCAATATACTTAGATTTATGAGATGATATACCCACTAATTGATGAACTATGAGTCTAGTTTATAACTTATTAAATCGTTCGTTGATACAATGTCGAAGTAGAAGGTTATTTGTATTTTTGCAAGACTGCACATGCAGCTCCTTATGGGATCCACTTAGGCGGTGGAAATGTATTGATATATATGTGATGCCTACAACTCATTTTCACTCATTATTTTTCACTCTCTCCAGACCCTAGACACCTACAAACCTTATCCCAAAGTTCTCTCATGATCCAAGACTCAAACAAAGGACAAACAACACAAGTTAAGTTTCGAGAATCCTGTCGTGCTACTGAGTTTCTTATTCTTCTACTGGTTGCTGATTTTGGTGTGGTTCAAGCTCGTGTGGGGGTTGTTTTAAGTGGTTTTAATTTTTTTAAAATACTCTCCTAAGGGTTTCATGTCAACCCTAATTGATTTCAAGTATTTCAAAGTGATTCTAGTGCCGAGAACCCGAAGTGCTTGCTATTTTCTCTTCTTTGTTCTTGCGGCTGCGTTGGAAGGATACTTTGTGGTGAATTAATCTCAAATTCGAGTTGTTTTATTTGTTTGAAGGTAATTAACCTCTTACTCTCATGTATTTAAGCTTATCCAAGTTGCGGCTAAGTCGTTAAAGCTAGAACTTGTGAGATATCTATCGAAAGGCTTGTTAGTAATATTGTTGATTGTTGGACTGTTTGGAGGTGTTCTTGCAAGATTTTATGGCTGTAAAATTGATGGAATAACCTGATTATATTTTGTTTTTATTATCAATATTTTTTCTGAATATAAATAAGAGGGAAAAGGTTCGAAATATAGCATTATTAGAAATGAACCGAGCTTGTTGCTTGACATGTTATTGTGCTAATTGTATTCCATATAGCTACTGGCTGTTGTGGGTTGTTACTGCAATATAGGACGTGGGAAATGTAAGAAAATCATGGTAGATGCTTCCTATTTTAATATAGAATGAGCATGTCGTTTGTTATACGTTAGTTGTATTTTTCATAGCTTAATGATAGCGTCATTATCGTGGTTGTAGATTAAGGTGCGACTAGTTAAGTTTAGTGTGGTTATTGGACAGATTGATACAGGTATGTTAAGGCTCACTCTTTATTTCTTTTTGTATGATCTACAAAGAACGTAACTATAACGCTGTTACTTCAAAAAAAAACTTTATTCGCAAGATTAAAGCTTGTGAACCTCATTATTTCTTATTATATAGTTCATGACTCTTGTTGTACTTTGTCGGATCAATTCCTGCCTTGATAGCATCTTAAATCTCATGTCTTCTTATGATCCTTGTTGACTCTCGGGCAATTGATACTGACACAGTTACATAATGATAATCTGAGGATAGCAACCTTGAGTCACTCCGATCGGATCTATAAGGCCCTTCAGAGTTATTGCTTGCATTGCACTTATATATATGTATCTATTTTCTTACCAAGCTGTGTATAGTTGGTCGGGTATGAAACTTATATGTGCACACCACTTCATCTGATTTTGACATTACCGAGTCCTATTATGTCCGGGTACGACCAAGTCCTCTTCGAGGCCGGATACTTTATGATATAACATGAGACATTACCGAGTCCTATTAAGGCCGAGTATGACATAGTCCTCTTCAAGGCCGGATATGTTGTGTTATGACATTATTTGCCTCACAGAGTGGCTTGATACTATATTATATGGTCCCGTTGAGTGGCTTGATATTTACAGACAAGCATATATATCCATGATTGTGATATTGTCTGCCCTCAGAGCCTTGTTATGAGTTTCAAGTTGACTTCTGTACTCTTCCTTCACATTCCATATTTTATTTATGTGCGTTACATGTTTTACATATTTAGTACATCTTTCGTATTGACGATCCCTTGCTGGGACACTGTGTTTCATGCCTGTAGGTATATATAGAGATTCAAACAATACCTTGCAATAGGTGACTCGATTCAGCTGAAGGTTGTCAGGCTCCCTTCTTTCAGAACTATTTAGTGAGCTAATAGGTATGGTGTTTGTATGTATATACATAGTTGGATATGTCGGGGTCCTGTCCCGTTCAGATGTTGTTGATGTACTCCCTAAAGGCTTGTAGACAGTCGTCTTGTATATAGTAGTTTTGTGTGGCTTTGTCGGCCTTCTTAGTGGACCCATTGTGTTTATATTGGCCTTGTCGGCCTTGTTATATATATACATACATACATACATACATACATATATATATATATATATATATATATATATATATATATATATATATATGTATATATATTATATATAGATACATACATACAAATGTCAAGACTTTTCTGCATGTATGTGGTTGTGTATTTTGATCAAGTAATTACTCGTTAGAGGTCTTGTCGGCCTACATATGGTTGAGTATATTACAGGTATCAGGATTGTTATGCTCGTGCCTTGGGGCACCGGGTGCTAGCCACAGTCCCTAAGGTTGGGGTGTGACAAACTTGGTTTCAGAGCAGGTCTGTCCTAGAAAAGTCTACAAGCCGTATCTAGTAGAGTCTTGTTTATGAGTATGTTGCGCGCCACACTTATTCATAGAAGGTTGTGCAGCACTTAGGATGGTTACTTTTCCTTCATGTTCTAGATCGTGTGATTGAACCAAGTCACAAGGAATGAAAATTTTAACCGTAATCCTTATTTGTCTTATAGTTGAGAGATGACTTCGGTGATTCAAGGACTGCGATGGAGATGGAGGTGGGAGTAAGTTACTTTATTGAGACAGACCCGTTTGAGGTTATGTCCACTATTGAGGCGGGCCAATAAGAGATTATGCCCTCTATCGAGATAGATCTATCTAAGATACGAGATGAGTCGCCACTACGGGAGTCTCCGACCCCGATGGTATTAGAGGAACCAGGAAGAGCTCAAGTATTACCAGTTTTCCCTGTGGCCCCAGTTGAGCGAGAAGTAAGGAGGGAAACACACGTTTTGACTAGATTAGTTGATCCTTAGGCCCCGTACTATGATGGCTTACCAGAGAATGTGGGGTCTTCTGAGGAATTGAGAAGCGGGATCAGATAATCAGGACTCATCAACATCTACAGAACAAGACCCAAATGAGGGTATTGGTCGGACTATGAGGGTCAAAATAATGGGTACTTTTATAGGATTCCCAAGCGGCGACAAACAACAAATAGAAGGACAACTGGTTGGAGGATTCTCTACGCTTATGTTAGAACGATTTGTATCAATTCAGGGCTTTAGGGTTGGGCCATGGCAAGGTTCACATGCATCGAGATATCAGGATCAGATTGAGTTATGATGAAATGTATACTACCATTTTGATAAAATATCTTTATATCCATGAGCGTGATCTTGAAATTTCATATGTTATACTATGATGATAATTCATAAAGCTTGCTGGTAGGGTTTAAGAGAGAAAAGAGCAATGTTAAAGGGAAAGACTTAGATGAGATTTTCGGTTGAATGATATTTAAGATTGTGATTATATTAAGATTGAAGGGTAAAGTAGGAGTGCTTGACTAGTAAGGTAACAGTATGTTTAGATAAAGGTTATGTTTTTCTTATAAAGAGATCACGGAAAGGGGCGATGCGTTTCATACCCCCAAGTACAGATAGAGGACGATACCTCGCAGTAGGTGACTCGACTTAGCTAAAAGTCGTCACATTCCCTTCTTCCAGAGTTATTTATTGAGCTGATAGGTATGGTGGTTGTATGTATATACATAGTTGGGTATGAGTGGGTCCTTTCCTGACCAAATGTTGTTGATGTACTCCCTAGAGGCTTGTAGACAGTCGTCTTGTATATAGTAGTCTTGTGTGGCTTTGTCAGCCTTCTTAGTAGACCCGTTGTGTTTATATTGAGCTTGTTGATCGTGTTGTATATATACGTATGTTGGACCTTATCTGCGTGCAGGTGATTGTGTCTTGATCAGGTAATCACTCGTCAGAGGCCTTGTCGGCCACGTATGGTTGCGTATATTACATGTATCTGGATCAGTACGCTCGGGCCTTAGAGCATCGGGTACCGGCCACACCCCCCAAGGTTGGGGTGTGACACTTTGAAAACCCAAGGCACATCGTCTCTTATTTCGAAGAATGCAGCTAAAAACCTTGTCGGATGCAAATGGATATTATGAATCAAATATAATTCAGATGGTTCTATCAACAACAAGTAAAAGGCGGCTCGTCGCCAAAGGTTTCCATCAAAGAATGGGCTTGATATGGTCATACCTCTCTTGTCGCTTGCCATTATTAAAATTGGTCTCTTCAACAAGTGAATTTTAATAATGTCTTCCTTAAGGTACACTACAAGAGGAAGTTTACATGAATCAACCATCGGGCTTTGTTGACTCCTCTAATTTAACTCATGTTTGTCGGCTTCATAAGGTCATTTATGGCCTCAAGCAGATATCTCGTGCATGATTTTCTGAATTAGAATCATATTTGCTTGCCTCAAGTTTTACTATGGCACACTCATATAATTCCTTGTTCATTTATGTAACTCAAGTGTCTCATTATATTTACTGGTTTATGTTGATGACTTGATTGTTACTGGTTCTTCTTCTCTTGCCATTAATCAATTTGTTGAGTGTCTTGACAATAGGTTTTCCTTGAAGACCATGGTGATCTAAACTATTTTCTTGACCTTGAGGCACGTCGAACCACTAAAAGACAGTTCTTGTCCCAACATAAGCACATCTTGGATGTCCTTGAATGTGCTCAGATGCTTGAAGCCAAGGCAGTTTCAACCCTAATTTCAGTCACTCATAACTTAGGCCTTGCTAATAGCTCCTATTTTACTATTCCAGCACAGTATCGAGCACTACTTGGCTTCCTCCAATATCTTCAATTCACTCGTCCTGATATCGCATTTTCTGTAAACAAGCTTGTTCAGTTTTCAAGCCAACCAACTGAACGCCTTTCGTCTTCTCTCAAGCGGGTCTTGCGCTATCTTAAAGGTACGGCAAATCATGAGATCTTTCTTTCTCACAATTCTGCATTAGCTTTGCATGCCTATTCAGATATAAATTGAGGGGAAACAAAGATGATCGAAGCTCAAGAAGTGGTTTTGTTTTTTCATAGACAAAAATCTAATATCTTGGTGCTCTCGCAAACAAAGGTCTATTGTATAATCCTCGGTTGAAGTTGAATATCGTGCAGTGGCTTCTGCAACTGTTGAACTTTGCTGAATTATTAATCTTTTTCGAGAGTTATCCGTATCGATGGATGATGTTCCTGCACTTTTTGGTGACACTTGGTGCTACTTACTTCTGTGCGAATCCGATCCTCCATTTCAGAATAAAGCATCATTGAGATTGAATACCATTTTTGCCCGCTTGATGATTCAAAGTAAAGTTCTTCGTGTCGTCCACATCAGTTCTGGTGACCAACTTACCGACTTGTTTACCAAAGCTCTGTTACGTGGTCCTTTTGAGAAAAACTGCTTCAAGATTCGTGTTTCCAAACGATCCACCATCTTAAGGGGGCATAATAAGGAAATATCTTCTTGTAGAGATTCAATCATCACATGATTGCTATAGTTTCTCTTGATATCTTGTTATAATAATAACATTTCTTATATATTGATCACTGTAAATAATATTCCTGATTCTTTGCTTCCTTTTCTTTATTATATTCACGTAACCTTTGTATAAAAAGGCTTCTATATTTTAACTTGTTTTGTTTTAACTTGTCCTATATTCCATCTACACACCTTAAGTTTGTGGAGAGGTCCTATAACCCTCCTGAATTTGTTCAAAGTAAAATTATTACCACCCCCTGACTAAGACCAAATTTAGTTGGGCAGTGATACTCACGCACTCCACATGTATTGCCACATTATTTTTTTCTTTCTAAAATATGTTTTTTTTGTGTGTTTTTTTTCCACTTTTTCTCCCACCATCTTCTACTCATCATATTTTCACCATTTTGAACCACCAAACAACCATAAAACTAAAACCACCTATTGAATCATCACAAATAAATCACGAAATCCAAACCACTACCAAGCCACCAACGTCCAGCTGAGAAAATCAATAGATCATACCGAGTTTATTCCCAAATAGTGAAGAAAAAATTGCGAGACCACTAGTCTCATTTCCCCTTTGCTTTCTTATGTAAATAATGAAAAATTTAAAATCCTATTAGCAATATTATTATCCTCGTTTATAATAAAAGTTCCAAAGCGAGAAAATTGCTCAGAAGTGATGCAGTGAATATCTTGATAAGAATACTAGCCTCAGTAAAAAAAAAAAAGATTTGTCTTTGAAATAAACTTATAGAGAAAGCATAAAGGACGACCTATTGTTTTCTTTGGCTCAACTAAATAATTTTTATGATTTGATTTTATTTTCTGTCTCAAACAAATAATTTTAGTGAGATAAAAGAGTTGAGTTTGTGGTTCGTGAGATATAAATGATGGGTTTTCCAAAGAATTAAGAAAAAATTATAGATGGAGTGACAAGTGGAATAATGGAGCTTGGGTGGTCAAAAATGGATTTTTTCAGCCAACATTACTGTTTTTCTGGTCAATAATGCTTTTCTACTTGCTTTATGACGCGTTTGATGAAGGGTGCAATCACTTTTTATGCCATGTCAGCAAAAAATGGTGAAACAATTCTACTTTAAAATAGATTAGGGGTTATACAATCTCCGCAAAGTTTAAGTGTGTAATTGATCAACTGAGACTAATTGAGAGGGGTAATTATGTATTCTCCCAATAAGAAAGCAAGAGTCTTTGCTTTTTTTCATATGTTTTATAATAGTAAGTATAAATTTAGTCGAATAATAAAACAATAAAATAAATTTAACCGAATAGTATAATGAGAATAAATATAGACAATATTCTAAAGTAAATGGATAAATTTGACCCTTTTATCAACAATTTATCAAGATTCCAATAAACTTAAAAAGTTTTTCTTTGAAGTTGGCAGTTCGTGAAGTTAATGTTCAAGAAAGAGTTTTGGAAGTAGTAATTCCAATTTTTTTGTAATTCTTTTGAATCTAGAAATCACTTTTTTGCCGATGAAGGAGCTGCTGCGGGGGCAAGTGCGGAGCAGGCAATCGTAGGTTTGGTATGGGAAATTTGGAATAGATAGCCACGCCACGCTGAAAAAGAAAAGAGATAAACACGCCACGCCACTATTATTGAATCTTTAATTAATTTTAATGACACGACATTTGACCCAAAATAACATAAAGTCGAAGCGAATTCTCATGGTTTGATGAAATGGCCAATGGAAGGATGTTCTCCGCATTCAGAAAACTTCCAATCACTGCACGTATAACCCCTTATCGATCTGTAAGCCCTTTTCCTTTTAATCTTCTTACTCCTCAATTTTTTTCAAAAACACTCCTTACTCTTTCTGACTTATGTGCGTGGCATTCGAACTACCAGTTTAGTTTGTAACTATTTTCAGTAGCTTCGAATTAAAGTAATTACATAACCCGGAATTGCTTGCTCTTTTAAGATGTGTTAATTCAATTTTTGTGCATCTTTCTACATGCTTACTAAGACCTCGAAGTGACTAATTAGGTCGAATGAATGCTTTAGCCCAGGCACAGGCACAGGCACAGTAATTTTAGTGTGTAAAGGAATAAACATAATAGATGAATCTTCTGGAATTGTGAAGAACACAAATAATAACGTGATTGGGTTCTTTCATGTTGTACTTAGTTTCTTTAATTATTGAAAGATGAAAAAAAAGGCATTCTTTTCTCAGATCAACAACAGCTTAATAAAGAACTGAAACCAAATAAGTTCTTCAACTATAATCGTGTCTTTCGTTGTATGGTCCTTTCTTCTATTACTGCAGCTGTGTCCTTGTTCTACAGCTCAATTGCAGCTTTATCCAAGAGATTTTACTAGGCTAAGCAGCAACAACAACAACAACCCACTAGAATCCCACCAGTGGGGTCTGCGGAGGGTAGAGCGTACGCAGACCTTGCCCTTACCCGGAGGGGTAGAGAGGTTGTTTCCGGGAGACCCTCTACTCAGAGACTTCACTAGGCTAAGCATCAAAGTCAAATGCAAGTGGGTCAGGAATTCTGTTTCGAGTAAATGGGGAAGTTAAAGGGACTATTTTTATTGCTTCAATGGTGTAATTAAATAAGGAGAACCTCTGAATAGCTTCTACATTTGATAATCATATATCTCAAATCCATGCTTACAAAATTGAGCTTGATTTGTTATGGTTCTATAATAGACGAATTTCTCTTCTGATTGCGCTTAAATTTACGCCTCTGCTGTCTTAAATGTGTAGCTTAGTACATTGGTATTAGCTGAGCATGAAGGAGGATCAATCAAAACCTCATCATTAAGTGCTGTGGAGGCTGCAAAATCTTTAGGTGGGGACAATTCTGTATCGTTGCTACTTGCTGGATCCGGTCAATCCCTGAAGGAAGCTGCGGCACATGCTGCTTCATCCCACCCTTCCGTTTCTCAGGTAACTCCTTTTTGGATGCTGTAATGTTTTTGTTTCAGCCTGTTGCCCAGGGAATACTAACTTCATGCTATTTACAATTTAGTTTGTTTGCTTTTCAAAACATCTTAGCAAGGAGATCCCTAGTTCGACGTGAAAGAGGAGTAGTTGTATTCTATTTGACATGCTTTAGTGATTGTATGATACACCTTTAGATATGTTTACTTTGTTACAGAGAGAATTATCTTCCAACGGAGGAGGAAAGAGAGGATAATATTTTTGGACTAAAATCACGAAAGATGTTTGGAAATTCAAGGGCCAGTGAATTTTTTTGATGCTTGCATAGATAAGCACACTCTTGAGTCTTTACATGTGGTTTCCTTTCCTTTGAATGGCTTCAGATACGTTAAAGCTAAAATCTGAGGAGCGGTTGGACACTTGTGGATAGAGTGATCACAGAATACAGTTTTCTTATATATTGGAAAAGGAGATTATCTGAATTGCTTGGAAATGATAAATTCAATTGACTTTAACTGAAATTCGGAGAGCATGTCATAGAACAAAATCCAGGAAGGATGATAGATGATCTTGTCTAGAGTATCCAAATTTTAGCATCCAAGAGTGTGGTCTAGTGGTCAATGAAGTGAGAGGAGAACTATGAAATTTCAGGTTCAAATCTCGGTGGAGGCAAAAACACGGGGTGATTTTTTCCCATCTAAGCGTTGGTAGGCAGAGTTACACCGTGCCTATGCTTATGGGAGATAGCAGGTACCTGGTGGAATAGTCGAAGTGTGTGCAAGTACCACAATCATTAAAAAAAATAAAAGACTATCTAAAGGTTATTTGTTATAGACAATATCTCTCAGTTTTTTAGTAAGTTGGTACAAAATTGTATTGGTTTTTTCCAAATTAAACACATAGATATCATATGATTTTTATCCACAGGTCATGCTTGCTGCAAAATAATGCCTATCTCTTGTTTGGAATTTCATTTTTAAGCATTCAGGTGATTTACATGATAGTTGCTAATTGACTTAATCTAAGCATTCTGCACCTTAGACCATTGAGACAAAGATGCCGTAACTAGCATTTAAATTAGTTAAAGCATTCAGGATTTAGCAGATAGAGGGAGATAAAAGGCTTCAATGAATCCAATCAATGCAACTCCATTATTTTGCTCATTTTGTTTTTGGTTTTTGTTTTCTAGGTCCTTATTGCTGATTCTGACAAATTTACTTATCCTTTGGCTGAGCCATGGGCCGAATTGGTCCATCTGGTTCAGCAGAGAGGTGGCTACTCACACATAATCGCTGCATCAGGTTCATTTGGGAAAAATGTATTACCGCGTGCAGCAGCCCTTCTGGACATTTCTCCAATTACTGATGTCACTAAGATATCTGGATCAAACCTCTTTATTAGGTGATTTCTTTAGTGGTTCCCTTATCAAACTACAATAAATAGAGATTTTCTTGTAGATAGTGAGCACTTCAATTGATTTTTTCCAACTCTTTCCTGTCTGGAGTGATGGGTGAAATTGAGAGGTTGGCATTACAGTTCTCTGGTTGAATGAAAAACTTTACCTACTATTAGGTTTTGTGATACATCGGGTTCCTATTATATCTTGTTTCATGAGTATGATCATTATATTGAACGGTCATTTGATGACAGTGAAGAAATACCCTTGTCTTTTACAATTGAACATTTTGTGTATACCTAGTTTGAGAGCAATCATATCTGTCTTGCTCTTAGATATGATAACTTGCCAATAAATTTCCAACTCACCAGAGTTATTTTGAAAAATATATAGGAACTCTAGCACATCCCGCTACAAGATGAGATCTGGTTTTTCAGTCCAGACTACAGCATTCTTTCTGTCTTCTCGGCTAAGCTATAACCTATTTTGGTTTTAATTGGATTGACTTCAATGTCACAGGCCAATATATGCAGGAAATGCTCTTTCCACAGTTCGTTACACAGGTTCCAACCCATGTATGTTGAGCATTAGAGCTACATCTTTTCCCGTTGCTTCATTACCTGCTGATTCGAAATCTGATGCTGCCTCAATAGATCAAGTTGATCTTTCAACCTTGGATGAAGGTCTGTCAGTTATGATCTGAGCCTATATCTTCTGCCATAACCAAGATATGGCACTTTTTATTCTAATCTTGTTGATTCTGATATTGTCTTTGAATCTCTTGTAAAGAAACTTGAGTAGGTTGATTTACCTTACCTTATCAAAAGAAGGAAAAAAAAAAGAAACTTGAGTATGTTGAAACCTGAAGTGAGATAGTTTGTTTTACAGATGATTCAGTTGGTAAATCAAGATATATAAAGCTTTCCTCCCAAAATGCGGAACGCCCAGATCTTGGAAATGCACGTATTGTAGTTACTGGGGGACGAGGTGTAAAGAGTGCGGAGAACTTCAAAATGATAGATAAGCTCGCGGAGAAAATTGGTGCTGCAGGTTTGCACACTCCATTATTTTGCTGTTTTTCATGCAACTTCTTTATTCTCAATCAATCAGTCTTTTATGAATTCATATATAGAATTACTTTTCATTTCATAGTGGTCATTTGCATTGGAAGCAGTTTTATTTCCACCTGCTTTTAGTTTGTTAATTAAATTGGTTTACTTCTCTCTCGCACAGTTGGTGCCACTCGTGCTGCAGTTGATGCTGGATTTGTTCCCAATGACCTCCAGGTAACACTAGAAATGTCGTTGCTTTGAGCAACTTCTGTGCCTTTAAAAACGTTAAAACGGTTTTACACATATGTTGTAACCTGTTATCTTTGCTTTTGTCGAAAGTTTATGTTTATGGTATAATGAGTCAACCCTAAAATGTCGTGTAAGTAAAAATACTTGGAATAGTTTGGTGGTGTTCTCATTAAACTGGAACCTATCACAAGTTTCATTTGACTTTTCTTGGTGATGCTTTAAGTGATTGAATAATTACAGTTGGTCACCCTTTTCAATTTATTCAGCTTTTTCAAATATGGTTTTTTGTTTTTCCTTTTCGATTTCAGGTTGGCCAGACTGGAAAAATTGTTGCCCCAGAAATGTATATGGCTTTTGGGGTTTCTGGGGCGATTCAACACATAGCAGGCATGAGAGATTCCAAGGTCATTGTTGCTGTGAATAAAGATGCGGATGCACCCATATTCCAGGTCAGGGTCAATCTGTTTGTTTTTTCTCTCTAAAATGAATTCAAGCTCAAACAAACTCTGCTTTTCTCACACTATGTTATTCCACGAGACAGAGAGAAGGGTAAAGGAGAGATGAACTCATTAGCTTACTACCTTCGATGGAGTATTGATTTATTTACTAACGGTTGTTAGCACTTAGGAAGTAGAGCACACCAAACTTATTTCCATTAAATTCTGGAGCAACTGAATAAGTTGGCATGGAGTGCCCTGATCTTCGTTTACCTCATCAGAAAGCAAGGGAAATGACTGATAATCCTCCTCTCACATTTCATCTTTTCACCCAACCAAATATAATCATTTAGGAAAAAACTAAGACAAATTTTGCTGAAATGCTGAGAATCAATTGGCACATGGAATAGAGAGGAAGATAACAACAACGACGACCCTGTAAAATTCCACAAAGTGGGGTCTGGGGAAGGTAGTGTATACGTAGATCTTACCCCTACCCTACCCCTACCCTGATGGGACAGAGAGGCTGTTTCCAATAGATCCTCGGCTCAAGAAGAGGAAAAGAAAACAAGACCCTCCGATAGATGCCCTTTACATTATTCATTCATATTATATAGTCTAGCACCTCCATTTGGAGCATATCTTTGGCCTTTGATGTGGATCAATAACACATGTTCTGCGTTCTATTTTTCCCCCTTAAATCGTTAAAGATATATGTTCTGCATTCTTATGGTAAGGGAGGTGGAAAATAAGGGGATTTTCACATAACAGATACAGGGTAAGAATTGTTGATGAAACAAACATTGCAACTAAGGCATAATGAGAACTTCGGGGGGGTGGGGGGTGGGTGGTGGTTTAAAGCTAAGTTGCTCGGACTCGGGTGCGGGTATCCGATACGGTTCGGATTTGAGAGTCGGATTCGACAAAATTTAAATTTTAAGATTCGGGGATGCAGATCCAAATATGGATGTGGGTGCTGAGATTCGCCTAAGAAAATTTAAAATTATAAAACTAGAGCTATAAAGATATTCTGAATTTTTATAGAAGCATCGAATATGAGACAAAAGGACTATAATATTGTTGGTATGCCATTTTCCATGTCTTAAATCTGATTTATCTTTTATTTTGAGAAATCAAAATCTCAATTTTCTCCCCTAATTTGTCCACGGACTCCGGTCAAAGTATTAGAAGTTGGTTGACCGAATCCCAAATGTATCTCGCACCCGCACCCGTCCTCGTATCGAGACGAGTTCAGCATAAAAAATAAAGAGTCCGCGCAACTTAGGTTTAAAGTTTTCAGATTGTACTTCAGAAATAATGAATTGGCCATGGCTTGTAAACCAATTCACATTGCAGTCTGATAAGTTGGTATTTTAGACTGCGTATTCAAATTGGTACTGAATTAAGAAGTTGATTTAGCATAAATCTAGGACATGTATGATGGAGTAAAGACCCGAGTGAGGACGATGGGTGGGGACTCGAACCATTTTTCGGATATGATGGGGTTGCATCAGGGGTCGGCACTCGGCCCTTTTTTGTTTGCTCTAATGATGGACGTACTGACGCACCGCATCCAAAGGGAGGTGCCGTGGTGCATGCTATATGATATTGTATTGATTGACGAGACGCAAGACGGTGTGAACGCGCAATTAGAGGTATGGAGACAGACCCTGGAATCTAAAGGTTTCAAGTTGAGCAGGACCAAGACAAAATACTTGGAGTGTAAGTTCAGTGGCGAGACTCAAGGAGGGGAAGGAGAGGTGAGGCTGGACTCGCAGGTCATCCCTAGGAGAGGGAGTTTTAAGTACCTTGGGTTTATCATTCAGGGGATGGGGAGATTGATGAAGATGTCACCCATCGTATTGGGGCGGAATGGGTGAAATAGAGACTCGCTTCCAGTGTTTTGTGTGATAAGAAGGTGCCACTGAAACTTAAGGATAAGTTCTACAGATTGGTGGTCAGACCAACGATGATGCATGGGGCTGAGTGTCGACTAGTCAAGATCGCTCATGTCTAGAAGATGAAGGTAGTAGAGATGAGGATGTTGAGATGGATGTGCGCGCACATCAGGTTAGATAAGATAAAAAATGAGGTTATTTGCGACTAGGTGGGTGTAGCTCCTATTAAGGACAAGATGCGGGAAGCGCGGCTTAGATGGTTTGGTCATGTGAGGAGGAGGAGCACAGACGCCTCGGTGAGGAGGTGTGAGAGGTTGACATTGGAGGGCCTACGGAGAAGTAGAGGTAGGCCAAAGAAGAGGTGGGGAGAGGTATTAGGCAAGACGTGGCGCAGTTTCAGCTGACCGAGGACATGACTCTTGATAGGAAGGTATGAAAGTCGAGGATTAGGGTAGTATAGTAGGTAGTCTAGAGTGTTCATAACAATAATATTGGCACGCAGTGTCGCTTTCTGTTGGTAGTAGTTTTTATGACTAACTATTGTTTTCTTTCATTGTTGATCACCTTACTGTCTCGTTTTTATTCTGCTTTTATATGGCTTTTTGGTACTGTCCCTTTTTGACTTTATTTTCATTAATGTGGTGCTAATGCTTTCCTGAGCCGAGGGTCTATTGGAAACAACCTCTCTATCCTCACAAGGTAGGGGTAAGGTCTGCACACTGCCCTCCCCAGATCCCACGGTGTTGGATGATACTGGGTATGTTGTTGTTGCTGTATTTAGCATAAATATCCTTGAAATTGACTTATTGAAAGAAAAACTATCTCCTTGAAATTGTGTAGCGACATGAAGACTCTAGCGGGTGAATTTTTCTGTACTGAGAGGGTAATTTGATCTTGTTATATGGGCGAAAGGCTGCGTATTAGATCCATGTTGTAAACTTTGGTCTCTTTGAATTGCAGATTGCTGATTATGGACTTGTGGGTGATCTTTTCGAGGTCATTCCGGAGTTATTAGAGAAAATTCCTGAGACAAAGTAGACAAATATCAATGTATTCCTTAGAGAACTTAGAAAATACAGGAAGGTCCATTAAATAAGATGAAGATGATGTATGTGGTGGAGGACGTATTGTCATCCAGGAATAATGTATAATTTTATTGTATTATTTCAACAAATTTTCACTGCTATTCTTATTTTTGTCGTGTGTGTCTTGTAAATTCTGATGATTTGCCTTCATTTTGGGTTACGTGTACCAATTAGTTTCTGAATTTTAGGTCTTGGACTTCTTCATGTCCTTTTAAGTAGTTTGCACATAGCACAACACTTAAAGATTAGCTGCGCCAGTAGTGGGTACTTCTTCAATAGTTTGTTAGTTCAAGGGGCAGTAGGAAATTCTGTATAATACCAGGTCAAACAATTCCTTGTGTACGTAATAGCCCAGTTTACCAAGATAAGGAATTGAATCCGGAGGATTTTGAATTACAGCTGATTGAGTCCGGAAATGTTACCGATAATAAGATTATTAACCATGTTCCTGTGACAGTTCTACGTTAATTTCAAATTCATAAATCACATGACAAAGTGATAATTTTAAGTTATATAATATGCATTGCTTGTTGCCCTGTTAAAAACCCTATCAGAAAAACCTAGTGGAATAAACCTTTGGTTGAGAAAAAAAGAGTGCAACACGTAGTTACTCCCCCTAGTGAAAGCATCACTTAGTGTATCGAAGATGACGCATTCCAATCTTGTATATTAGCTTCCCAAATGTTGAGGTTGGTAATTCCTTAGTGAACAAATCCGCCAAATTATCACTTGAACGAACTTGTTGAACATCTATTTCACTATTCTTTTGAAGATTATGAGTGAAAAAGAATTTTGGTGAAATGTGTTTTGCTCTATCTCCTTTGATGTATCCTTCTTTCAATTGAGCTATGCATGCAACATTGTCCTCATACAATGTTGTTGGAATATTCCTTTTCGAAGAAAGATCACATGCTTCCTGAATGTGTTGAGTTATCAGTTTCAACTAAACGCATTCTCGACTTACTTCGTGAATGACTATCATCTCTGCATGATTTGAAAAAGTAGCAACCATAGTCTATTTCGTTGAACGCCATGATTTGGCTGTACCTCTAAATGTAAATAAATAGCTTGTCTGGGATCGACATTTATGTGGATCAGATAAATATCCTACATCTGCATAACCAATTAATGCTGATTTGGATTCACTTGAATAAAATAAACCCATATTAGTGGACCCTCGGAGGTATCTGAATAAATGCTTAATACTATTCCAATGTCTTTGTATTGGGGAAGAACTAAATCATGCTAACAAGCTTACTAAAAAAGCTATATCTGGTAAAAAATTATTGGCAATATACATTAATGCCCCAATTGTACTAAGATATAAAATTTTGGCACCAAGAAATTCTTCATCATTTTCATGAGGTTGAAATGGATCTTTATTATATCAAGTGATCTCACAACTATAGGGGTACTCAATGGATGTGCTTTATTCATATAGAAGCGCTTTAAGATCTTTTCGGTGTATGTTGATTGATGGACAAAAAAATTTCCATCTTTCATCTACTCAATTTGCAGACCAAGATAAAATCTTGTCTTTCCAAGATCTTTCAGTTCAAATTCTTTCTTCAAATAGCCTACTTCCTTTGGAAGCTCCCCAAGAGTTCCAATGATATTTAAATCATCAACATACACATCAATTATAACAAATTCAAATCCTAACATTTTTACAAAGACACAAGGACAAATTGGATCATTCCTGTATCCTTCTTTCAACAGGTACCCCCTCAGGTGATTATACCACATGCGCCTTGATTGTTTCAATCCATATAACGATTTGTGAAACTTTATTGAACAAGTTTCTCGAAAACTATTATAATCTTTAGGCACTTTAAATCCTACAGGAATTTTCATAAAAAATTTGTTGTCTAATGAGCCATACAAATAGGCTATGACAATATCCAGTAGACGCACATCAAGCTTTTCCTGCACTACCATATTTACAAGATATCTGAAGGTGATAGCATCCACCACAGGAGAATGTGTCTGCATATAATCAATACCAGACCTTTGCAAAAAACCTTGTGCCACAAGTCGCGCTTTATAAGTAAAGTTAATTCTGGCTAGATAGCGTTTTTCTATTTTGGCCAATTATTTCTCTGTGTACATTCATTGATAGATTTTGGTTCAAGATCCTCATTTTGTTACATTATTGCAATAACAATATTATAAGCAAAAATATTGTCAACAACAATATCATTTTGGTTCCATCTTTTTCTCGTAGTGATATAACTTATTGAGATATCTTCATTCTCATTATTTTCTAGTACTTAGACCTCCCCTGAGGTCTTATAATTTATTATTTCTCGGGGCTCTTCTTGAGCCAATACCTGTGTATTATGATCACCTTGATTAGTTGCTCCTTTCCTTCTTCAAGGATTTTTATCTTTAGAACTGATTGGTCTACCACATTTCAAGCGTAACTTAAACTCATTTGCATTAGTTGATTGTTCTATTGGGATATCAGCTCGAATTTGAGAATTAACAGCTAGAATATGTGACTCAGACATCCTTGGTAGGTCAGTGAATGCATCTAGCAGTTGATATGCAATATTTTATAAATAAATGATATTTTGCTCTTATTCACATTGATTTGTTCGAGGATCTAAATGAGATAGTGATAATACATTCCAATCTATTTCTCTTTTCAGCTACTTATTTTCTCCCTCTAATGTTGGGTATACTGATTCATCAAAATGGCAACAATAAATCTTTCCGTAAATAAATCTCTAGTTATATAGAAGGAGATTCATACCCAACATATATCTCCAATTTTCTTTGGGGACCTATCTTTGTGCGTTGTGGTGGAGCAATTGGAACATATACCGCACAACCAAAAATTCTAAGATGGGAACCCAGTGCCAATTGTAATGGGAGACTGTATGATAACTTGTGGGTCTTATCTGCACTAGGGTTGCTGCATGCAAAATAGCACAACCCATACTGAAATGGAAAGTTTTGTTCTCATAGGCATTGGTATAGTAATTAATTGGAGGCGTTTGATTAATGATTCTGCTAGACCATTTTAAGTATGAACATGAGCAACTAGTTGCTCAATTGTTATCCCAGTTGATATACAATAGTCATTCAAGGCATGGGATGTAAATTACCAGCATTATCAAGACGAATTGTCTTAATTGCATAATCTAGAAATTGTGCTCTTAACTTTGTTATTTGAGCCAACAATCTCGTAACTGCCATATTGCGAGTTGATAACAAGTACACATATGACCATTTTATAGATACATCTAGTAAAATCATATAATACTTGAATGGTCCACATGAAGAGTATGGGCCCACATATATCACCTTGTATACGTTCCAGAAATGCAGAGGATTCAATTCCAACCTTAGTTGCTGATGGTCTAATAACCAATTTTCCTTGAGAACAAGCACCACAAGAGAAATCTTTAGATTGAAGAATCTTCTAATTCTTCAATGTGTGCCTATGTG
The DNA here is from genome assembly GCA_002018475.1 of Nicotiana obtusifolia. Classification (NCBI taxonomy): domain Eukaryota; kingdom Viridiplantae; phylum Streptophyta; class Magnoliopsida; order Solanales; family Solanaceae; genus Nicotiana; species Nicotiana obtusifolia. The sequence continues at coordinate 10,943 of MCJB01034087.1, read as the reverse complement.
AATTCTCAATTATTTTGCGCATCATATTAGAACTGGAATGACCCAACCGGTCATGTCAAATGATAAAATCATTAGAAATAGTAAATTTCTTGTTTATTATGGCATGCGATTCAACTACACTAATACTTATGTGATACAATTTAGAGGAAAATGCAGGTAATTTTTCATGTATACATCTTTTTTCCACTTTTATTGTTGTAATATAAAGGTATTCAACCTTTCCTTCATTGGCAGTTTCAACATGGTAGCTATTTTGGAAAATATCTTTGAAATTCAATAAGTTTCTTTGAGACGTACTACAACACAAGGAATTATTTATAGCTAGTATTGTTCCACCTGGTAGTAATAAATCTGCTCTTCCGAAGCCCTCAATTAATTTTTCACTAGCTGATATTATATTCACATATGCCTTTTTTATAACCAAATAAGAGAAATATTTCTTTCTCTTAGTATCGTGTGAGTTGTAGCACTATCCAAAAGGCATATACTTCATCACTCATCTTGGATCCAACTGAAGACCGAAGGATTTTATTTTCTTCATAAAACAAAAGTACATCATAAGAAATATAGAAAAACTGATAACACTATAAGATAACTTAAGGTACTTGAAAATTGAAATCATATAAGAAAGAACAAGACATTTAAACACAGAAATAAAAGCAACAACATATTTATATTTCCTAGTAAAAAGGACAAACTTTAGTTTTGATTCCCAAAGATATCTCAACCCAAAATCCCAACCCGTCGTGATGGCCCTTAACGCACTTGCTAGGCAAGCCAACAATCAAATAACTACTAAACATTTGAATAAACACACTTTAATAAACTCAATAGTGAAAATCTAATAAATATCTAATACAAATAACTGAAATACTGTTATAACCACCCTAAAATCTGGTGTCAACGAGTACATGAGCATTACTGAGAATCAAACATAAACCAAATTCTTACTACAACCGTCTGAGTAATAGAACAGTAGTAAAGAAAAAAATGAAAAGAGAGTCAAGGTCTGCGGACGTCATAGCAGCTACCTTGAAATCTCCAAACACTAGTACTAGCACGGATCTAGAAATCACCATGTTCGGATGTACCCGGATCTGCACACGAAGTGCAGAGTGTAGTATGAGTAACAGAATGAACCTTGGGCTGAAAGCAGTGACGAGCTCAGAAAAAGACAGTCAGAGTCCAATATAATGGCAACACAGATATAATGGTGACAATAACAATAAATAACTCAAAGCAATTATAGCAATAGGCTCGTCCATATTACAAAAATTTAGACATGCTTTCAAGTTCAACAATTAAAGCCCTACACGGATAGGAACATGTCAATTACAGCTAGAATGAGGAATGGTATATCTCTATGCCTACATGCCAAATACGCATGTCAAATGAATGCTTTCACGATAATATCCCCAAGTACTCTCACTCTCGGAATACTCAATTTGTCTATCTCAATACCCACTCATCATACACACAATCACTCAGCACAGTACGGGTACCTGGCATCAATGCCCCTCACGGAAGCACATGTATATACCACAGTGACTGCACTCACTGCTAGTATGTCAGACTCCGGAGGGGTGGATGCTGCCCAAGTGCTAATATAAAGACAATGAGGCCTGCTGTGGCATGCAGCCCGATCCACATAATAATAAGAGTAAAGCCAATATGGACTGATGCGGCGTGCAGCCAGTCCACAATAACACTCTCAACACGGCTCTACGCATACCTCAGTCATCAATCTATCAAGCCTCAAAGGCTAACAATCGCATACCACTCATCCCAACAACTCCAATAAGGAACAATAATGATGTCATGCGATGTGACCTTGAATGATGAACAAGGACTGACATATAATATGCAAATGAAGAACCATGACTGAGTGTATAAATACAGTTAAAACAGGTAACTCAAAACAACAGAAATAGCCTAAATAGGTCTCAACCGAGTAAACACATAGCCTAAACATGATTTCTAACATGAATTAACTCAATTACTCTAACAAGTAGGAATTACACAGATAATGCAATACTTGATAGCAATACAGTGCAAACAGAAACTCGGATTATGATTACCGCAGTGCACACCCACACGCCCGTCACCTAGCATGTGCGTCACCCCAACACAACACGAATAACATGTTTTTCAGGGATTATTACCCTCAACTCCAAGTTTAGAAATATTACTTACCTCAAACATGCAAATCAATACTCCACCAAGTCCTTCCCACGCGTATCGGCCCCCAAACTACTTGAATCTAATCACAAAAAACTTATTATCAACAACTAATATCTTAGGAAACAATTTCAAATAATAAAGTTTCGATCTTCATCAAAATTAAAAAGTCAACCTCAGGACCGCACCCGGATACTCACAAATTCCGAACACCTATTCCGATACGAGTTCAACTATACCAAAATCATCCAAATTCGAGTCAAAATCGACCTTCAAATCAACAATTTTTAGTTTTGAAAAGTTTTTACAAAATCCCCAAATTTCTCTACGTCAAATCCCCAAATAAATGATAAAAACTAAGATGGAATCATGAATATCCAAAATTGCCCAAAATCGAGCTCTTTAACCAAAAATATGATATAATAACTTTAACCCTCGAAATAGAACTTAAAAGAGTCTGCCAGTCATTACACTTCATGAACGCGGAAAATGCCTCGCGTTCGCAAAGAACAAGTCTCACTAGCTGCCAATTAATCTTACGCAAACGTGACAGCTCAATCGCGAACACCATGACCAAATGATCCCAAGCTCTATGAATGCGAAGCCTCCATCGCGAACGCGTAGGCCTAGAGCCTGATGTCCCCCCAGCCTGCCTCACTTCTTCGTGAACGTGGCTCCCTGCTCGCAATCGTGATGCACAGCCTCACCAAGCCTTCACGAACACGTCCCTCTCTACGCGAAATGCGAAGATCAAAAACCTCCTTCCACAATTTTTCATTACGCGAATGCGAGCCCCGTGTCGCGAATGCGAAGAAGCCCACACCAAATATCATATCAACTGCCCAAACATGAAGAAAATTGTCCGAACCTCATCTGAAACACCATGGGGCCCCCGAGACCCCATCCAGACATACCAACAAGTCCAAAAACACAATACGAACTTAGTCTAAATCTCAAATCACATCAAACAACATCCAAATCACAAATCGCACCCCAATTCAAGCCTAAGAAAACTAATAAAATTTCAACTTCTAAAACCGATGCCAAATCATATCAAATCAACTCCGAATGACCTTAAATTTTGCACACTAGTCCAAAATGACACAACGAACCTATTCCAACTTCCGGAGCCAAAATCAGAACCCAATGTCAACAAAATCAACTCTCGGTCAAACCTCTCAACCTTCCAAATGTTCAACTTTCCAACTTTTGCCAAAAAGGCTCAAACTAGCCTACAGACATCCGATAAATGCCTGGACATACGCCTAAGTGAAAAATCACCAGACGAAGCTATTGGAAACATCAAAAGTCCATTACGGAGTCCTCTACAAAAAAGTCAAACTCAGGTCAACTCTTTCAATGTAAGCCTTCAACCTTGGGACTAAGTGTCTCAATTCACTCCATAACTTTCCCGAAACCAATCCAACCACCTCGACAAGTCACATAACCACAAATGAACATAGAAGAAGTGATAAAGAGGGGAACAGGACTACAATACACCAAACGACCAGTCGGGTTGTTACATTCTTCCCCTCTTAAACAAACGTTCATCCTCAAACGAGTCTAGAATCAAACCTGGAGTCTCAAATAGGCGTGGATAGTTGCCCCTTATCTCCCGCTCGGTCTCCCAAGTAGCCTCCTCGACTGGCTGACCTTTCCATTGGACCTTCACTGATGTTATATTCTTTGACGTCAACTTCCGAACCTGCTTATCCACAATTGCTACCGGCTCCACATCATAAGTCAAATACCCATCTAACTAAACCATGCTGAAGCCCAAAACGTGTGACGGATCACCATAATACTTCCAGAGCGTAGAAATATGAAATACTAGATGAACACCCGATAGACTAGGTGACACTGCAATCTTGTAGGCTACATCTCCAACTCTCTCAAGCACCTCAAAGGCACCAATATATCGAGGGCTTAGCTTGCCCTTCTTTCTGAAGCTCATCACACCCTTTATGGGCAAACCTCTGAACCTTTTTACCCACTATATATGCAACATCACGAACCTTCTGATNCTATGATGTGAACTATGTGCCTCGATCAGAAATAATAGACACCGGCACACTGTGAAGACGAACAATCTCACATATATAGATCTCAGCTAGCTGCTTCGAAAAATAGGTAGCCATAATCAAAATGAAATGTGCAGACTTGGTAAGTCTATCCACAATAACCCACATTGCGTCAAATTCCTTCAAAGTCCGTCGGAGCCCAATAACAAAATCCATTATAATATGCTCCCACTTCCACTTGGGAATCTCAAGTCTCTAAAGCAAACCGTCGGGCCTCTGGTGCTCGTACTTCACCTGCTGACAGTTCAAACACCGAGCCACATACTCTACTATATCTTTCTTCATTCTTCTCCAACAATAGTGTGGCCTAAAATCCTGATACATCTTTGTGGCACCCAGATGAGTGGAATACCGAGAACTGTGGGCCTCCTGAAGAATCAACTCACGCAACCCGTCCACATTGGGCAAACAAATCTGACCTTACATCCAAAACACCCCATTATCTCCAACAGAAACCTCATTGGCATCACTGTGCTGCACCGTGTCCTTAAGGAAAAGCAAATGAGGGTCGTTATACTAACGCACTCTAATGTGCTCATACAAAGAAGACCGAGAAACCATGCAAGCAAGAACCCTGCTAGGCTCCGAAACATCTAACCTCACGAACTGATTGGCCAAAGACTGAACATCCAATGCTAGTGGTGTCTTACCAACTGGAATATATGCAAGGCTACCCATACTCTCAGACTTTCTGCTCAAGGCATCGACCACCACATTGACCTTCCCGGGATGGTACAAAATGATGATATCATAGTCTTTTAATAGCTCCAATCACCTTCGCTGCCTCAAGTTTAGATCCTTTTGCTTAAATAAGTGTTGTAGATTTTGATGATCTGTGAATATCTCACATGACATGCCGTAGAGATAGTGCTTCCAAATCTTCAATGCATAAACAATGGCTGCCAACTCTAAATCATGAACAAAGTAGTTTTTCTCATGAGGTTATAACTGATGCAAAGCATAAGCAATCACCCTATCCTCCTGCATCAAGACACACCCGATGACAATTCGTGAAGCGTTACAATAAACTGTAATGAATCTAATGTTGACAACAAAACTAGAACTGGAGTGCTGGTCAAGGCAGTCTTGAGCTTCTGAAAGCTCTCCTCACAATCATCAGACCATCTGAA